>JADLZN010007491.1:0-131122 GCA_018155175.1 Sinocyclocheilus anophthalmus
CATTCATCAAAATGAATTAAAACAGTGAAATGCACACTCAGAATATGACGCAAACCTGCAAATATAATTAAATGTTAAACAACACCTATTGTCATCCCCTTTTCTTGCCACCATTAGATGGAATTCTTTGTACTTGTTGACCGTCGAAATCAAATTCGCCATCACTAATTAAGCACAATATCGGGAGCGTTTAGATAACTAACATTTGTGTTTCTTCTTTTGTATTGCTGAAGATTTGTTGAACTTTCGCTTCTTGCACTCGGCGTTCCTATTACATTGCCAAAAGTAAACTTAACTATAATATAATATATTGTATGCTTATATATATATATATTACTAATTTTATATAACAAAACACAAGCCCAGTACGGAAACGTAGGTACCCCCACTTAGTTTCCCATAAAAATTGATCTAACGTAATTATTCTTTTTTAATGAAGTATGCAATATTGTTAATGCATACTTTATAAAAGGTAAACTTTTCGCCAGCACTGTTGCTAATAGAAATAGCGTGCTACATTACGTCACAGTGTAAAGGGGCCCTGTGTTTATTTTTGGGGAGTTGGCTTTCACTCATACACATACATAATAAGCCTCAATGAGGGATGGAAACAATGGCCAGCCGGAATCACTCTACTAATGTACGTAGAGGCGTAACTTCAAAATGTTAGCTGCTTTACTTGATGAAGATGGCACACCCTGCAGGAAGGTGAGAGAGGATAGGGGAAAAGACAGGGTGGCAAGTGATTAAGTCGAAACTTGTACCCCTTCCAAAATCAATTATCAAGGGTCACAATACAAAGACTGTTGCCAAACACGGAAACTAGGAATTCAGAGACAACGAGCAAAAAGGATTGTATTTCACAAGACGCAACTTTACAGAAGCCATAGTTCATGTACTTAAAACCCATAGAAATAAAGCAAGGTGGTGCATTACGCTGTGTAAATAGATGTAACAAAATACGCAGAAAATACTGAGCCGGAATATCTAAAAGGAAAAATCCTGCAAGAAAAAATGACAGTGAATCGAAAGATCACACATAAATAAGAAAATAAGAACGAGGAAGAGTAAGTTGGAGGATCAAGAGTGCCAGAAGAGAAAGGAAGGCAAAAGCAGATAAGCTCGCTGGTAGGTAGAGATGAGAGGTCCAAGAATATCAGTACGCAGGTGCCGTTCAACACATTACTTAAAAAAACAGAGACGCATGTGTAACATTGACAAATTAAAAAGGACTAAGCTATAAAAGCATTCCAGATACAATATGGATAAATAGAATGGGAAATGTGCATGATGAGTTATCATTACTTGATCATTGCTGGCTCCAACTTGGTCCAAGACTGGCGTAAATGCTCTGTTTTTGCTAATGGCTCGATTATTCCACCCAACGCCCAGGCATAGGCCCCAACAGGTGGTCCTTCAAGTGATCCACCCCATTGGACCAGCCTTATTACGTGTCTAAGCAAATGGAATAGACACCTAGACCCATTATTGATGTGTCATGGTAAATTAAAGAAGTGGATAGGAGGCCAGATAATAAAACTGGTTGCATTGAGTAAAAACCATCCACTTTAGTGATAAGGACTTTGTCTTACTTATTTTAAATTCACGGTATGTGATTAGGAACCAAGAAAGAAAAGAACATGGAGGAATTTTGACATTTCAAGAGTCAAGTCTTCACCAAAGATTTGACTTCACAAAGTTGTTCTCTGGAGATACATGGCAGTTTACGAACACAACAATATCAATACAGAGAATGTTAAGTGTATAATTTTAAGGAGAGAAACATACTCTATCCAAGTGGGCAAACACAGACAAGAATGCTTGGTAACACATTTTACACTTTTAAAGGAGAAGTTTGCTGATTTTAACCAGCTTTGTATTGTTACAGTGTAGTTTATGTAGTATAGAATATATAATATCTTTCTGTAGTGTTCATGTGTGATTTATGAATACATTACAGATATTCGACAACCACCATGCTATCTTGAGACTTACTATAGTACTTAAACTTAAAAATAAACTTTAAATCTTTGAATGTAATTGATTCAGACACTTCCATTTCAATTAATTGGAATGTTTTAAATTTATATTAAATGAAATTAGTTGAACTTTAGAGTGCTTTTTGGTACACTTAAGTAGGACTTAAATACATCTTTAAATGTAATTTCATAATTACATGTAACTTATTATATTTAAATGTATATTTGTTGTTAAATAGGGTAAATAGATATGCATTAATATAGTTCTCCAATTAAAACGTGTATGTCATACGCATTTAAACCTTTCGGTAATTACAGATTTTTACTGATGGAGGACAGGTAAGAATGGGCCGGGAGGAGGAAGATAGATGTAAGGTATCTTTAAAACTACAATGTAACTACGATCAATAAGAGTTGTGAAATGATTGATATAAGTAATATAAAATGAATAGATGAATACAATTGTGCCTAAGAAAATTAAAAAGTGAACACTAGTAGACGGGCCATCAGTTAAAATTATAATCAAGTACTTAACATGTGCTTAGTATGAGGTAATAGTTAGAGAGTAAACGGCGGTCAGATAGTTTAATGATCGTGTATGAAGTGGTGGTTTAGTTTAGTACGAGGTGAAGTTATAAATCTAGCACAATATAAGTTCGCGAATAGTTTAAGTAACAATTTTTTTTAAATGTTAAGACAGGAGCAATTTTTAACAAGGTATGTCACATTAAGTGTGTGATAAGAAGAAACGATGCTGTGTTGGATGGTTTAGAAAGACGTATCAGCTATTTTTAGAGAGAGAAAATATTCCTCTGGAAGTGCAGGTCTTTAGAAAAAATACGGATAATTAGTCAAAGAGTTTAAAGATACAATCAACAAAGGAGTGTACATAGGATACCAGTCAGAATTAGGCACGGAGAGCATTCATTTTCCCACAAGGATATTAGAGGCGCCATCATAGTCAAGGTGAGGTGGTCACTTAATAACCCGCCACGTTGTCAACCGTCGCGTACGTTTCGGAAAGACCGTAGGATAGAAGTCGAAGAACAAGGGGGTATAAATTTATCACCACAACTGGTTGTATTGCATAAAACTGGCTAGGCAAATTTGGGAACATAACTACCATTAATGCACATAATGCTTTCCACATACTAAGAAAGTGGAGATATCCACAAGTGCGCAGACATGGATCTAGAGCCGTGTATAAACTGCCTACCAGTGTTTATACAAGTAATTATTAACCACCTGAATAGTGACTCAGGCACAGTAAAGCAAGAGGCAGATATGTTCAATGGGACAGTTAACTTTTGGTCAAGCATTTGTGGATGCCTACTTCATTCAATCGCCTAGCACCCATGGCGGACGCTGTGGATTTTGATGCTGAATGTGGAACCCTCCCGGTGACAGTTGTATACGAAGTACCAGACAAAAGTGAGATTATTGGTACAAGCCACCTGACCATGCAGTCTCTCAAATCTCTGTGTGTGACGCAGGGAAAGAAGAAACCGGGTGTTACCAAGTTATTACATAGGTATGAGGCAGGTATATTTACGTTATGCGCCAGGCCGTGGGACAGCTTTGTTTATTTTCAGAAAATCATTTCAGAAAATCAATAACAAATCTAGGGACCTCCTGTACGCTATATCCTTTCTGCATCATTTAGTTTAAACTGAGTGCTTTATATGGAGATATGCACGCCATAACCCGCACAGTGTTGAAATTTGAGTCGAGACGTGACATGCAGCATATTTTTTTCATAACCCTTAAATCAACGCATGTAGGCTACTTGGATGAAATCTAAATACCAGTGAGATTTATTTAAGATAAATTTGTCAGGAAACAGCTTTTGCTCGGGATAAATATGCTCAGACTGAACTTACTGTAAATGCACACTGTATTTTTTTACGATGAAATGGGAGAAATGGAAGCATTAGGTTTGTGAGGTTAAAAGTCATTGCCTTCACCGATGAGGTAATTATGTCTGTGTGTTTAGAGTATGTCGACTGCTCACTTTCCCTTTGCCTCTCTCTTTCTATATCCATCTCTCTCTCTCTCATCTTTTCTCGCCTCCCGTATCCCACCCTCCCCCGGTCCTCGTGTTATACGTCTCCCTGTGGGAAGAGTGGCCTGAGATTTTTTGGCTGGCCCTAACATCGCTGTCAAAATCTCTAATTAATAAATTAACCTTTTAAAGATAGTGCACCCTATCCGCGGGTTTTTTGCCCAGAACAAACACTGAACAATGTGTGGGTCTGCCCTCACCAAGTTTGCTGTGTAGCGATGCTTTCAAACTTTAAAGGGCCCAGGCATCGTAATTTTTTCATTCTCTCTGTTCGTTGAGCTACACCACGCTTGTATATTTGGTATTATAACCTAGACTCTTTATCCACAGTTTCCCGGCTAATGAATTTAAATTCATTTCATTCGTTTGCAATTGTCACGCTATTGTTGGCTTGGAAACGCGAGCGATGGATTTTAATCCCAGAACGTCTGATATGTGTATATACATCAAGTGTTCCTCAAATTTGTGAAAAACTGACGCTAGAGCAGCTGTTCCTGTTGGACTTACCTCTTAAGAATTAGTTCCCATTTGACATCGCTGATTTTTCTCTATGACGCTTTAAGCAGAGTTTTGGTTTTGTTCCAAGAGAGAGAGAGGGGAGAAGAGAAAGGGAAGGAGATTTTTATAGCCAATTTAAACCTTGCGTTGTACAGTTTTAAAAATGTTTTCCTAAAATACACGGTTCACCACAGCGCTGGGAGACATTTACCCAGATTTTAAGAATGAAGTAATATTTGCACGTTCCTTCGTCTGAACTGCTCAGAGACCGGCTGAGGATATTTTACCCGAGCTGGCAGTATTTGGGATTGAACGCGCTCGCCCTCTGACTAAGTGTTATTTAGGCCAGGAACCAAACACCTGTAAAACTCCAAACGGCCTCCGTCTCCGAGAAGAATCTTGCCTCACGTGGTCGTGAATTTATGGGGCTTATGCGCTTTACGGGAATTCTTCATTCCACCATCTTGAACGCGTGTGTACCTCACTTGATTGTAATTGGGGTAGTTACATTTAACTGCGTCAGAAACATTACACTCTAAAAATGCTGGGTTAAATATAACCCAGCGCTGGGTAAAATAGGGACAAACCCAGCAATTTTTTTTGTTTTGACCCAGCGGTTGGGTTGTTTTGCACCCAACCGCTGGGTCAAAACAACCCAAAAGCTGGGTCAAAAAAATCCAACAGCTGGGTCAAAACAACTCAATAGCTGGGTCAAAACAATCCAATAGCAGGATCAAAACAATCCAATCTGGGTCAAAACACCCAATAGCTGGGTCAAAACAACCCAATATCTGGTCAAAACAACCCAATGCTGGGTCAAAACAATCCAATAGCTGGATCAAAACAACCCAACAGCTGGATCAAAACAACCCAACCTCTGTGTCCAAACAACCCAACCGCTGGTTCAAAACAACCCAATAGCTGGGGTCAAAACAACCCAACCGCTGGGTCAAAGCAACCCAATAGCTGGGTCAAAACAACACAACCCAATAGCTGGGTCAAAACACCCAATAGCTGGGTCAAAACAACCAAACCGCTGGGCCAAAACAAATCCAATAGCCTGGGTCCCAAAACAACGGCCAGCTGGGTCAAAACAACCCAAACGCTGGGTCAGAACAACCCAAACGCTGGGTCAGAACAACCCAATAGCTGGGTTTGTCCATTTTAAACCCAGCGCTGGGTTATATTTAACCCAGCATTTTTTAGAGTGTAATATTCTGAGACATTGTTTTATCAATTGAGGAAAATTTCTGTGATATGGTGTGGGATGTATCTGTTTTTCCCTGCGGCTACAACAGCGGTCTGTTGTCGAGGACCGTTCAGCTGGGTTTTAAACAAATCAGGGTAATCATGAGAGACAGGTTTTAGGTTGAAAAATAAACTCTTCATGTGTACTGAGGGAATATGACATGTATTGGCTGTGTCACTGGTTTTGGGTTACACTCTCAGGACAGGCAGGAGGCGTCTCCTATACTTCCTGACTTCTCGCTTGTGCCAGCTAATGTACTGGAGCTTTCTGGACCCCCTCCTTCGCAAGCTTGGGGTTTGGGACCAGGCCGGAGTGGCGTGGGGGGTGCGGGCCGGCTTCGCGTCTCTGTCGGTCCCTCCCCTGTTCGACTTCATCGTTCAATCTTCGTTTAACCCTGACATTTTAGGTAAGCACACTCAGGTTACTTTATGTTTGCCGAGACAAGCTTGGCAACAGAAGCCCCTCGGAAAGACCACTGTCTTGTGCCATGCAGGAGTGGTTCATATCAGTTCTAGAGAGGAAGTCGTTTTTTTAATCACTAGAAATTTACAGTGCACCCCTTCATATTTTACAACTTCAAGAAGGTATTTCAAGTTGTGACTTTGTTTGATATCATTTGCATTTTTCATTTAAAAAAGTTGGTCACTATATTTTAAGGTCCAGTTCTCATTATTAACTAACTATTAACTATGACCTTCGTTGCAAAAAACTCCTAATTACAGCGTATTAATAGTTAGTAAGGTAGTTAAGATTAAGTATGGAGTAGGGTTAAGGGATCTAAAATATGGCCATGCAAAATAAAGCATTAATATGTGATTTATAAGTACTAAAAAACAGCCAATATGCTAGTAATATGCATATGCTAGTTAATAGTGAGAATTGGTCCCTATAATAAAGTGTTACCAAAAAATCATAGTGGAACAGAACAGAATATATGATTTTTAAACATTAAAAATGACAAAATGTTATGGGTATGTCTTTTACTTTTTTCAAAATAATTGTTTTATTGAAATATTAAAATGACTAAATTTATATTCAGTATAATATAAATATCTATAATAGTGATTAAAAGTGTTGCTCCTCCAGTTTTAACACCACAGTAATATTATGTTATATTAGTTACACTGTAAAAAAAAAAATCTGTAGTTTTTACAAAAAAATGTTGGCAGCTGTGGTTGCCAGAATAATTATGTAAAAAATACAGAAAAACTGTAAAACATTTACAGAACAAACTGTGCATTTTACAGTATAAACTGTAATTTACAAACAAGAAAATTTGAGTGTAAACTCGTAAATTCAACAATGCCACACACTGCTATTAAAATCTGTTTTGTACCTTTAACATATACTGACAACTACCATAATAATGCAGGTGGTAAAAGATACAGCAATATGAAGAATCAGTTCATCACAATTAGCTTTTCCATTTTTCAGTTAAAATTACACATTTTTTACAGCGTATATGACATAAATGATCTTCACAGTAATATAAAAAAATATATATTTAATATAAAGTGCTGGTACAGGCTAGAGTCAGGATGAGTGTGTCTCACAAGTATTGAAGTCAGTCTGCAGTATAAAGGTTTCTCTTCACTCCTCACAGTAGGTGGCTCCATAAGCCAACATATGGACTCCCTGAGCCTCTCACACACCCACACAACACAAAGCACACACACACACACCCAACACTACGGGGGCTACAACCAACACATGGAAATGCTTGATTTGATGTAGTGTGACTTTACATTGCAGAAATGAGTGTACGTCTTTTTTTAGCCCCCCAACCGATGAAGTGAGAAATGTGATCCAGCCTTACTACTAGTGTTAAAAACAGACATGTTATTAAACCATTAACAGTCTACTGTAGCAGCGTCACAACCTATCATCTATCTATAATCTATCTATCTATCTATCTATCTATCTATCTATCTGTCTGTCTGTCTGTCTGTCTGTCTGTCTGTCCCTGTATCTATCTATCTATCTATCTGTCTGTCTCTCTTTCTATCTATCTATCTAATCTATCTAGCTTCTATCTTCTATCGTTCGGTTCTGTCTGTACTGTCTGTCTGTCTGTCTGTGTCTGTATGTCTGTCTGTCTGTCTATCTGTCATTCTATCTATCTAATCTATCTATCTATCTATCTAATCTACCTATCTATCTATCTGTCCGGGGGGGCTGCTGTCTTGTCTGTCTGCTGTCTGCTGTCTGTGCTGTCTGTCTATCTATCTATACTATCACTAGCTATCTCTCTGTCTGTCTGTCTGTCTGTCTTTCTATCTCTGTCTGTCTGTCTATCTACTTATTCTGTCTATCTATCTGTCTATCTACTATCTATCTATCTATCTATCTATCGATCTATCTAATCTATCTGTCCTGTCTTTCTCGGTCTTATCTGTCTTGTCTGTCTGTCTGTCTGTCTTGTCTCTATCTATCTATCTATCTATCTACTATCTATCTATCTATCTGTCTATCTGCCTGTCTGTCTGTCTATCCTTCTGTTCTGTCTTCTGTCTGTCCGGTCTTCTATCTATCTATCTATTCTATCTTCTATCTATCTATCTAGCTACCTCTCTGTCCTGTCCTTTCTGTCTGGTCTGTCTTTCTCTATCTATCTATCTCTCTATCTATCTATCTATTTTTCTATCTATCTATCTATCTATCTATCTATCTATCTATCTATCTACTATCTATCTATCTGTCTGTCTGTCTATCCATCTATCCATCCATCCATCATTTTGCCTATCTATCTATCTATCTATCTATCTATCTATTTCTGTCTGTCTGTCTGTCTGTCTTTCCTGTCTGTCTGTCTGTCTTGTCCTTCTCTCTCTCTCTCTCCTCTCTCTCATCTCTCTCTCTCTCTCATCTATCAGCTATCTATCTATCTATCCTCGTCTATCTATCATTCACTTATTGGATCTACTTTTGCAATATTTATCAGATCACTGAATTTTATTCCTCATGCCCAAAACCAGAGGGGTGAAGATCATACGTCCGTGTGCTCGGCAATTGGTCTCACTCGGGCGGGTGCAGGGGGGGGGTCAGTTGTCTAATGCATGTCTTATTTTATTAGTGTAATACCTTCACCAGGCCACATCTAGAGAGCTGTTTCTTGTCCTCACAGTGATGGGTCAGGGTGTGAGAGACACGTAAAATGTGTGGGGAGAGCTGATTATTAGTCTTTGACAGAATGAGGGTGAGAAATCAGGGCGGCAGGTGTGTTAAAGCTCTGAGCCCGTAAAGACTAGTAGAGGCTGCTGGAATCTGTTTGTACCATGGTATCAGGGCTCAGGTGACCAGACTGCGACTGATACTAAACAGAGAAATGGAGCAACTTACTGTTATGGATGTTGTCGGATTTACGTGTCGATGTTTATGTTCCTTGGTTGCCTAAATGACGAATCCTCTTTGTTTGTGTTTATGTGTGTGTGTGTGTGTGTGTGTGTGGTCATCGACACCACAGCTTCTGTGTGGTGTTTGTGGAAAGAGACGTAAATACAATAATCCAACTGCCACATGAAAACCAGACCAACAAACCACAAACTGAACTTCAGACACAAGTGCTTATAAACCACAATTTAAAGAAGTATTCTTTTGGGTGTGTTTGTGTATTTTTTTTTCGTCTTCATTAGTTTTTTACTTTCTAAAAATATGGTTACACTTCATTTTAAAGTATGTGTACTTACAGTATACTTACCCAAGTTACCCAAGAACATACTGGGTATTTCTGTAACTACATGGGTTAAGTTGGTTTAAGGGCTATGGCTCAGGTAACAATAGTTTTACCTGTTTTAAATTGTTATAAGCAGTTACATAATACTATTCGACGGAAGCGGAACAGGACTGTAAAATATAGTGCCACCAAAATATTATGCAGTACTTTTTAACCAATTTCATAGTCCATGCATAACAATTGTATTATCAGCAATATAGTAAAAATCATGTTACATTTATCAGAAATAAACAATTATTCTACCAAGTAATAAAGTTTATCATCAGCATAACTGTAGCTTGTGCACATTTTTCACAACCTTCAGATTTTAAAATAAAATTGTAAATAGTATTTTTCATAATTTCAAATATGTTCAGAATAAACTTCATCATCAGCATAATTGTAGGCTGTGTACGGTTGCCGAAAATTAACATATTTATCACAATCTTCAAAATATATTTTAAATAGTATTTTTCATAGTTTCATCAAATTTCAATAGATGGCAATACAAATATTTCCAGAATCGTTATTAACACAGTGTTAATGGCTATAATTAAAGGGCTAATTCACCCCAAAATGAAACTCACCCCGATTGCTTTAGAACGCAAAAGGAGATATTTTGTAGAATGTCCAAGCTGCTCTTTTCAGTTCAACGAAAGTGAATAATGTGGATGTCAAGCTCCAAAAAAGGACCATAAAAAATTGACTATAATCTAATACACAAAGTCATATGATAGCATATGATAGTAATATACAAAGTCATACGATAGCATTGTGTGATAAAGAGACCAACATTTAAGCCATTATTCCAACATCCTCTCATGGCATTAGTAACTATTTTACATTTTGGAGAGCTGGTGTCTAATTTTGTACACTTCACTTACATCTTTATACTTCAACAAATCACATTTTATGAATTCATACAAAATTGCCACCTTGTAAAACATGAGCTCCGGTTGCATTATTCACAAAATATATTGGCTTGAACATTTTGATTTACAGCTATATTCACCATTCCACTGAAATAAGAGGAAATCAGAGTAGAACACCAATTCATAAATCAATTAATATTCTTTGTATTTAAAAAAAAAAAAACATTTTTAAAATTGTTGTTTGACTGCAGAAACATGGAAAAGAAAAATGCTAAGAAGTCCCATACCCAGAGATCCACAAGTCACATTATAGATCTGTGTGTGTCCAGAGTTTATTACATTGTAACTGCAACCATGAAAGTGAACACAACACGAATGCGTGCTTCTACACCAAGAGACCAAATCGAACTGTCTGTAGCCTAACTATAAAATGCCGTGCAAACCTTCTCCGCCTCTGAAGCAAGTTCTAGAGCTGTTCCAACACGGTTGCCATTTTGCTGGCTGTTTTGTCATTTCCTCCAGGGCTAAGGTTGGCCCTGGCTCTCCTAATCTCGCACCGGTTGAGACTTCAAGTGCCTGTCACCTCGCTCGTAACGCTCTGCTGCCTGCCGCTGATTGGCTGGAGGCAGATTTATTTCGGCCTGTCACAGCCAATCGCATGACGGCGCGGCTCAGGGTTCTGTTTAGTTACAGTGACAAACATGCTGATTAGAGGCGGGACATGATGGATGGGTGCTGGCCGAGGAGTTTTTATCAGTCATAATGGACCTGATGCTGCACAGACACACAATCACAATAAAGACTGGCTCAGGGGTCCACCCACACACACACACACACACACACACAACACCACACACACACACACATAAGGGGTCAGGAGCTAACAAAGCATCTCCTGCCAGACCACACTCCCTAATGAAACGGCCCTGCTTTAAGTCATATACAGATACTTCATCATCATCATCATCGTCATCTTTGTCATTACATGTTTCCAGGCTTCGCCGCACGTCCCTTTTGAATTTCTTAAAATTTACACAGAGTGATTGAGACCCATTTTGGGCTCAAGAAAATAAAGCAAACCATAATGATGGGAACTCGCAGAACCCCTTGATTATGTCAAAGCATAAGCAATATGCATTCACTCTGAAGCACGGCATTGATGGTGGTTTCCATCTGCGTTGTATCCAGTGTGTTTGTACCAATGTAAAGAGAATGCGGCCTGCAAAGTGTGACAACTTGGCATGAAGTCATGCCTGAGATTGAAGTCACTCCTGCTTCAATCCGCCAGGACTCCTGTGCTGAACTATCCAGAACACAGTCAAGGTTTCCCGAGCATCTGATCAAGTGCTTTCTCATTGTGATGACCCTGTTCTGAGGTACTGAACCTAACACATGCCTGCTGTGAACGGATTCACAAATTTATGTCAGAAAATGAACATTTTCGTTTAGTTACTAAGTTCTCTATTAAAGATGATGGAGGCATCAAAAAAATATCTTATATATATAGTTTTTTAGATATATATATATATTTAATATATATATATATTATTATATATTGATATATAATATATATTAAAAGTTCACAATAAGTTTACGATTTTCAAGTAGGGCAAAAAGTTTGACCCTATGAAAGAAATGTTTCCATTTCATTCAATATGGATTCACGAGATAACTCAATCATTATAACCACAGTTAAAAAGTTTCCAGGAGCCAATCAGCTGAACGGTTGCTGACTGAGTCGAAAGAGAGGCATAGCGAGAGCTCGAGGCGGCCTCTCCTTTGCATTCTTTGGGAAACAGATGCTAACCAGCATTAATTGCTCCAAACGGCAATGTTCATAAGGAGTTACTGGACTTTAAATAGCAGGGTTAAGAAGTGTATCCTCGGAGGTCTGGGATGCATTCTCGACCTCTCTCCCTCTGTGGCCTCTCCTCTGAGGTGGGACTGTTGGGTTACATCACAGGGAGTAGTGGCTCTAAATTGGATGCAGAGAGTGAGAAGTTCAGCGCTACCCTGGGGCAAGGAATATTTTTCCATTAATTTGGGAGAAGAATGAAAGAGTGGAAGGAGGGAACGGAGGAGCGACATGCAGACAAAGGGGGCGGAACACATTACAGGTTAAGTAATGAGTAATCAACAACAGCTCCCTTTTTGTACACCTACACTCAATCTTGCATGCAACTGAAGCATGGCAGAGCACAAAACAGGGCCCTCTCCACCCCATCCTGACTGAGAGTGAGCAACAAATTATAATTAACATTGTTATAACAATATTACAACACATTATAACAAGTAATTAATCATCATAGTTTAGTGATATAGTATGATTGATGTGTGTGTGTGTGTGGGTGGTGTGTGTGTTTTTATGTAAAACAAATCTTTCTCCTTTATTAACTTGATTGCAGATAGGAAAGTCAGAAAAGTGCCAACAACTCTGTACCTTCGAGGGATTATCTCAAATTGAAATCCCTCTCATCATTTAATATCAGGCCATCCAGAGGTTATGACTTTTCTTTTCCTTGCGGAGGAACAGCAAAATGAGATTTTTTAGAAGAAAATAATCCTACTGTCCATGTAAGAATAGTAGATGGGTTAGCTCAACGTTGACACACTCAAAAAACCACCAAACGAACATGAAAGAAAATAATGCTGTTTAGTAACAATGATTACTGTATTCTGGTTACATAATCAAGAATCCAAAAAGAAACTACCTGTAATTGATTACACTTTTTTTTTCTTAATAAATGACTACATTTATGGATTACATTGATTAACATATTATTCAAACATTACAGGAAATTATCAGAAGTATTTGATTCCCCTAAATCCTCTTTCCTTTTCAGTCGGTCACTCCCGACGTCACGTCGGAGGACCGACGAAATTGGGATCTCGCTTAGAGGGACCAATCTACTGAGAGTGTAAACTAAACGAGCCAAGGCACATTGGCATGCGATTATTGCATCAAGCTGCTGCTGATCACAGCGTGAGTATCAGTAGGCAGCAGGTGCAGCGCATATTCAACTTTTCGCTTTGGAGCCGAGCGATCACATCATTCCGCTCCTGACTACTCTACGGAGAGAAGACTGACCGAGTTCAGCACGCTCTTGGAGAGCTCTTCGTGTTGGCGGACGGCACTTCAGCGGTTGTCGTTCCTGTGTCGAGTGGGTTGCGCATTTCAGGCTGCACTACCCCCTGTTGTGTTGCAAATTATCATCTCCCCTGTGCGCCTCAGCACACTAAAATAGCTTTTTCCCCTAAAAGAACAATTTCGGGTGCGTCTTTCTAAAGAAGACGTTGCTTGGCAATCTTGACGTTACGTCTTTATAAAGACGAAGTGGGTCTTGCTATAGACAACGTATCAAACGGGCGTTTCTGGATGCGGTCGTTACCTTGCGCTGGGTGATGGTCACGATCGCTGACTCACATGTCTGGGCATGAAGCACGCTGAGGTGACTTTCGTGGATGGCTCATGCTCCCATAGCGGGGGTGACCATCTCGGAGTGCGGACCGACTCCGTTTCCTGAAAGGGGGCAGAGTGACCGTGCCAGCCGCCTAGATCTGGGTTCCCTGGGTGGAGCCCGGGGGAGTCTTCTATCATACTAGCGGCTGGGCGGATGGTCGTCGGTCACCAACCAATGGCATAGAGGAATTCCCCTCCGGGGATGCCGAACCCGCCGGCACTGCGAAACCAGTGGAGCTTTCAGTAGAGCAGGCTGGACCCTTCTGGGGGGTACCACCTTTTTCTTCCGAGGCTCCCCCCGACGATCGGATGTCGATTGCAGCATCGGAGGGTGAGCCAGAGCTTTCTGGAGAGGAAGATTCGGCTGCGCTGCTCTCCTCCGGGACCGTAGCAATGCCTGGATCGGATCCAGAAATAATGGCTATGCTTTCCCGGGCCACCGTAGGGGTAGGGCTCGAGTGAAGACTTTCACCGTGTCCCGAGCCCTCAAGGTTGCACGAATGGTTCTCGGGGTGGTCCGCGCTGGTACTCAGCGCCCCGCCTCGGTGCCTTTCATCCCGAAGGTGCAAGAGGAGCTCAACAGGTCATGGACGGCACCTTTTACTGACAGAAACCGAGCTGCTGGTTCCTCCTCCCTCACCACCATCGATTGTGGGGCAGCTAGGGGGTTACAAGGGACCCCCGGTGGAGCGGTCGGTTGCGATGCAGTTGTGTCCTAATACCGCCTCCAACCGGCAGGGAGAACCGTGCCTCCCCTCCCGGGTCTGTAGGTACTCGACTGGCCAGCGATGCCTATACGACCGGTGGAGAAGCTGCCTCCGCCTTACACGCTACGGCGTGATTGCAAGTGCACCAGGCCAAGGCATCCACCCTTGCACGAGGGTGGTCACGACCTGGAAGTTCAGAGAGAACTCCGCACCGCGGCGGACCTCGCGCCACGAGCGACGAAGGTTAAGGCGCGGTCTCTGGGTAGTGCGATGTCCACTATGGTGGTCCAGGAGCGCCAATTCTGGCTACTGTGACTGGTGACATGCGCGAGACGGCAAGACACGATTCTTGAACGCCCCCTTGTCCCAGGCCGGCCTTTTCGGTGACACGGTGGAGAACTTTGCCCAGCAGTTCTCCGCTGCCCAAAAGCAAACTGAGGCCATCAGGTACATCCTGCCTCGGCGTGCAGGTGCTGCCGTCGCCGAGGGCGGCCCCCTGCCACCTCCAAACAAGAGCAAGAGCTCCTGCGGCCTCCAGCAAAGCTGTGCCGTGGAGCCGGTCGCAGGGCAGCCGCCCCGCCCGTCCAGGCCCCCGCCAAACCTGGTGGCAAGCGAAAGAGCTAGAGGCCCTGAGACGGGCAACCCAGAAATGGAGGGAGCTGCTCTTCGGGAGATGGTGAACGCACCACTCCCTCCCCCGGAGGCGGGCCGGGCGGAGAATCTTTTTCCACCAATGACCTCTCGGTCAGTGGTACCCAAATTCTCGACAAAAGTGCAATTTCTTCTTTCTCTGGGTCCCCTTAGGGGATGGGGGGTTGTGGACGATCCAGTGCATATCACGCTCACTCTCCTCTCTCGCCAGTGAGCAGCAGTGGGCGGATCGGGAGGACGAACCAACGGACTACCCACGCACCCTCTGCTCAAACGCAGGTCAGTGTTGCACACACTCAGACCCCGCCTCGGACCGGCAAAGAGACGCCCGGGCAGGGTCCCTGCGTTCTTTCACGCTGTCCTGCTGCGGGTACGCCTGTAGTTCCGTTGATGGCACTTGCGCTGTGTCTGGGAGCCTGGCTTGAGCTACCTAGCCCGTCTCGATGGCTCCGTCGAACAGTCAGGCTCGGCTATGCGATTCAGTTCGCCCGGCGCCCACCCAAGTTCAGCGGTATCCGCTTCACATCAGTGAAGGCAGCCGATGCTCCTGTCTTGCGTGCAGAGATCGCAGTCCTACTGGCGAAGGACGCGATAGAGCCGGTCCCTCCAGCCGATATGAGGTCGGGGTTTTACAACCCTTACTTCATTGTACCCAAAAAAGGCAGTGGGTTACGACCAATCCTGGAACTGCGCGTACTGAACCGGGCCCTTCACAGGCTCCCATTCAAGATGCTCACGCAGAAATGCATTTTCAGGTGTATCCATCCCCAAGACTGGTTCGCAGCGATCGGCCTGAAGGACACGTACTTTCATGTTTAGATCCTTCCGCGCCACAGGCCATTCCAGCGGTTTGCGTTCGAGGGGCGGGCATAACAGTACAAGGTCCTGCCCTTCGGGCTATCCCTATCGCCCCGTGTCTTTACGAAAGTTACGGAAGCAGCCCTTGTTCCCATGAGAGAACAGGGCATTCGCATCCTCAACTACCTCGAAGATTGGCTCATACTCGCCCCAGTCCTCAGGATCAGTTTGCGAGCACGGGACTTGGTGCCTTTCACCCTGAAGCCTGTGGGACTTCAGGGTCAAAGGGCAAAAGAGGCAAACTCTCCCCGCGCAGAGGATCTCTTTTTCGCGGTATGGAGTGGACTCGGTCAAAAGACAGCACCCTCACGCAGAACGTGCTCAGTCAGTGTTGAAATGCTTGAATACATCAAGAGCAGGATGGCGGTTCCCACTGTGAAATGTTTCAGAGGCTATGGCATATGGCGCGCCACGGGGCAAAGGGTCACGCCACTGGGCTACTCCTATGAGACCTCTCCAGCACTGGCTTCATGGCCGTGTCCCGAGGTGGGCGTGGCAACGCGGTACCTTCCGGGTCCAGGTGACACCGGCATGCCGCCAAACCTTCACCCCATGGTCAGACCTTACGTTCCTCCAGGCAGGAGTGCCCCTGGAGCAGGTCTCCAGGCATGCTGTGGTTTGCACAGATGCATCAACCACCGGCTGGGGGGCCACGTAAAACGGGCTTGCAGTCAGGGGTTTAGACGGGGCCCCAACTGCACTGGCACACCAACTGCCTCAAGTTGCTGGCAGTGCACCTAGCCTGGGGCCGTCTCAAAGGGCGCTTACGAAGCAAGCATTTACTAGTCCGCACGGACAACACAGCGAACGTTGCGTACATCAACCAACAAGGTGATCTGCGCTCCCGTCGCTTATCGCAACTCACCCGCCACCTCCTCCTCTGGAGTCAGAAGCATCTGAGGTCGCTTCGTGTGTTCACATTCCTGGGCTGCTCAACCAAGCAGCCGACGAGCTGTCTCGAGCTGTGCGCCCGGGAGAATGGCGACTCCATCACCAGACGGTCCAGCTGATTTGGAGACGTTTTGGGGATGCTCAGGTAGACCTGTTTGCATCTCCAGAAACCTCTCACTGCCAGTGTTCTTCGCCTGACCGACGAACACCGGCACGACGCTCTGGCACCCCACAAACCCCAGCTGGCCGCGGGGCCTTCGCAGTATCGGCGTTTCCCCAGTGAGCCTTCTTGGCACAGTTTGTGCAAAGTCAGGGAGAACGAGGAGCAGGTCCTGCTTGTGGCGCATTATTGGCCCACTCGGACCTGGTTCCCGGGACTAATGCTCCTCGTGACAGCCCCTCTTTGGCCGATTCCTCTGAGGAAGGATTTTCTGACTCAGAGACGGGGCACCCTTTGGCACCCGCGTCCAGACTTCTGGAAACTTCATGTCTGGTCCCTGAATGGGACGCGGAGGTTCTAGTTGACCTACCCCAAGAGGTAGTTGACACTTTCACTTCGGCGAGAGCACCGTCTACGGGACACGCCTAAGCTTTGAAGTGGAACCTGTTCGTTTAGTGGTGTTCTTCTCGCCGAGAAGACTCCCGGAGATGCCCGATCGGAGTTGTGTTGTCCTTCTTGCAGCAGGGGCTGGAGCGAAGGCTGTCTCCCTCAACCCTCAAAGTCTATATCGCTGCAATTGCTGCAAACCACGACCCCGTAGAAGGAGGTCGTTGAGGAAGCACTGACCTGGTCGTCAGGTTCCTTAGGGGGGCGAGAAGGTTGAATCCTCCTCGACCTCCCTCTATACCCTCTTGGAACCTGAGTCTGGTGCTCACGGCACTAAAGCAGGCCCCGTTTGAGCCTTTACAGTCAGTGGAGCTGAAGTTCCTCTCAATGAATACTTTGCTCCTGCTGGCATTCGCCTCAATAAAGAGGGTAGGGGACCTGCACACATTCTCGGTCGACAATTCGTGCCTAGAGTTCGGGCCGCCTGATTCCCAGGTAACCCTGTGGCCCCGGCCCGGCTATGTGCCCAAGGTACGCGCTACTCCCTTCAGGGATCGGGTGGTGAACCTCCAAGTGCTGCCCTTGGAGGAGGCAGACCCAGTCCTAGTTTTGCTCTGTCCCGTCCGAGTCTTAAGGTGCTACGTTGACCGGACCAAAGCTTCAGGACCTCAGACCAGCTATTTGTCTGCTTCGGAGGACAGCAGAAAGGGAAGGCTGTCTCCAAAGCAGAGGATGGCCCACTGGATAGTGGATGCCATCACCCTGGCTTATCAGGCACAGGGGGTGCCCTGCCCGCTCAGGTTGCAAGCACTCTATTAGGAGTATTGCATCCTCCTGGGCACTGGCTCATGGCACCTCGCTGACAGATATTTGTAGGGCTCCGGGCTGGGCGATCCCTAACACATTCACTAGATTCTATAGACTTCGTGTGGAGCCGGTATCCTCCTGTGTTCTCACCTAAAACACGGGTAGAAGCACGAAGGCCACGGCTTCGGGTAGGCTTGACAAAATCACTCCAGGAGTCAATTATCAGTCGGAACCCGGTTTGAGTTCTCTGTCCCCTCGGAAGCCAGACGTGGCGGAGCGTCCGGCGACAGGCCTTCACTCGCTGAATCCTCGAGAACAGGTAGAAGGCTGGGTTCCATATGTAAGACCTAAGTGGATTTCATATGTGTAAAGTCCACGGTATAGGCTTGAGCCCGTGTTTCCCCGGCAGACTACTGCCATTCCAAGAGGGTTACAATCAAATCCATTCTTCCATATGCACCTAAGGGACGTCCATATGTGTATTGCTTCCGAAACATCCTTCGGGAAGGTTCGAGCTTCCGTAAAGCCCCTGTTCCAAGTAGAACGGGTACGTTTTCCTAGTGTTATCCAGTCTTAATCATTGGGTAGTGCCATAGCAGCAGTAAAAACTGGTCCTCTTGTGAGGAAGCCCTGGCCTAAGCCAAAAAGTAGGGGCACAGGTGGCTTCCACAGGACACTGGAAAGGGCAGTAGCTGTGGCCCTTTGGTAGGATCCCAATTTCGTCGGGTTTCCCCCCTCCAACGTGATGTCGGGAGTGACCGACTGAAAGGGAACGTCTAGGTTACGTATGTAAACCTAGTTCCCCTGAAGGAGGGAATGGAGACGTCAAGTCCCGTCGTCATGGCTGCTGTACCACCGCTGAGCGGCCAGGTCACCGGCTCGGCTCCTCAGCGAAAACCTGAATATGCGCTGCATCTGCTGCCTACTTATACTAACGCTGTTATCAGCGGCAGCTGGATGCAATAATTTCATGCCAATGTGCATTGGCTCGTTTTAGTTTACACTCGAAGTAGATTGGTCTCTCTAAGCAAGATTCCAATTCGTTGGTCACCGACGTGACGTCTCCATTCCTCCTTCAGGGAACGAGGGTTACAAAAGTAACCTAGACGTTCTCGGGTTTAAAGAAATAAAATATTTGTAGTTTAGCGTATAATCATTTAATTTTTTGTTTTGATTCAAAAATTTGTATTTTAATTTTAATTTTGATTAAGTATTCTTTAGCTTTCCATCATCACAAACCCCTTGCAGTTCTTTATTAACACGGTTTTGTGAAATCCTGGTTTAATTGTATATATCTAATGCATTTGATGTTGTTGATTACAAACGCAGGAAGTACATTTTGCTTCTCTTTCTTTTTTTAATCATTATGGCACACAATAATCCTGTTCAAATTTATGTGATAAATTAATCAGGTCAAAAGTAATCTAAAGTAAACAAAAAGTAGTCAGCATACATTAACCAGAATGAGTAGTCTAATGATGATTTTCAGAAGAGAATTCAGATTTTTCTTTCTTTCTTTTTTTTTTCTTTCTTTTTTGTGTTAGGGCTATCATTTCGTTTCAGAAGACATTGATTCATCAGCTGGGGTTTTATAGATTACCATTGTGTTTGTTTTGCATGGTTTTTCTATTTGTGAGATGTTGACACAATGTGAGTTCGACTCAAACCCGTGTCACTCACATGAACAGCAGGTCACAGTGTGTTGGAACTCATTGCACTAACCTCTTGGCCATCGCTGCTACTCATTTGAAATGCTCTCTCATATTAATTCTCATTTAATTATCTAAACATTCCAAGCAGAAAATTGACATTGGCTCCTTCGGTTCTTTAAGAGCACAATGCAGCGGATAAACTACAATTTGGAAATTTTTCAAAAATTCCTTTACTGGTGTTTTAAATAATGATATAGTAGAACCTCACTGTATACTGGTCAGACAGATGGCGAACTGCATATAATTACATCTGTAATTAATTTCTGCACTCTAAAAAATGCTGGGTTAAATATAACCCAGCATTGGGTAAAATATGGACAGACCCAGCGATTGGGTTCTTTTGACCCAGTGGTGGGTTAAATGTTTAACCCAACCTTCGGGGTAGTAACCCAACCGCTGGGTCAAAAAAACCATTGCTGGTTTGTCCCTATTTTACAGCACTGGGTTGTATTTAACCCAGCTTTTTTAGAGTGTGCTGGTATCATCTATTACAATGTTGACCCTATTCTGACCCTTAAATCACACTACCACAAAAACCCGTCCTAACTTTACCCCTGTCTTATCTGTCAACATCTCAGTTATTATCTTTACCCCCATCCTATCTTATCTATACTTATCTAGATCTATTTATATATTTTTTATTTTACTTTAGTTATGTACGTACATCATTTAATTAAATTAAAAATGGAAATGTGCTTGGCAAACCTAGCTGAAATCAGAACGTTGTGGTGACACTTTATTTTAAGGTTCAATTCTAAAAATATTAACAAACCATTAATTATGACTTCTGCCTCAATAAACTCCTAATTTGCTACTTGGATTGGTATTGGATAGGGTTATGGGATCTAAAATATGGTCATGCAGAAAAAGGCATTAATATGTGCTTTATAAAGTACTAATAAACAGCCAACATGCTAGTAATAAGCATGCTAGTTAATAGTGAGAATTGGTCACTCTTAAAATAAAATATTACCAACATTTAATTTTAATTTATTTATTTTAATTTAATTTAATTTAATTTAATAATTTAATTTAATTTAATTTAATTTAATTATTAATTTAATTATTTAATTTTTATTTAATTTAGACTAACTTATACTCCTGAACAAACAAAATTAATGCCTATTTTGTACGTATTCATGGAGTGCCTCAGGTAGTGAAATCTAAATTAACTGCTTCAAATTAAAAAATATTATTTAAAGGGGTCATATGGTGTGATTTAAATTTTTCCTTTCTCTTTGGGAGTGTTACAAGCTCTTGGTGCATAAAAAAAGATCCGTAAAGTTGCAAAGACTAAAGTCTCAAAACCAAAGAGATATTCTTTACAAAATTTAAGACTCTGCCACGGGCCCCCCCTAAAACGGCTTGTTCTAACACGCCCCAACATATCTACCGCACTATGTGGAAATATTTGCATAATGCGCCCAAAAGTTCATGCAAACAAAGAAGGCGTGGTTTCAGTAACCGCAATTAGTGATGAAGCAGCATGTCAGGGAGACACTGTGTATTTCTAGACGAAAGCAAAAGCACTTTATTTGGCCGTCCGAAAGTAGATGCATTTAGAAATCCTTACGATTACTTACAACAGAACAGCAATGCATTATGGACGACCGTTTCGTGAACTAGGAGAGGAGGTAATTCTGACTTTGCTATGACAATCTGGCTCTTCTGAGTCAGTGACTGTAAGTATGTTTTGTTATTCGTTTAAGTATTTGCTATTGACTGTCAAATGAGGGTTTTGCACACGTGGGTGTTGTGCGTGTGTGTGGTGTGCGCGCCGACCAGCGAGAGAGGGAGAGGGAGAGAGAGGGAGAGAGAGACACACATCACAGTGGAGTCAGCTGTCTTAACCGTGGCTTTTGTGTACTGCAAACACATACAAGCTTCATCACTGTGTCTGTCGTGCGACTCTGTTCCCCTTTCAGGCTCTGTCTTTGCATTTATTTTGAAAGATGAAGCTCGTGATTATGGTAAGGGGCGTTACATTTCCGATGAGTGCTTGCGCTGGTGGCCAATCACAATGCACTGGGTCAGTTGGCCAATCAAAGCAGACTGCGCTTGTCGGAAGGAGGGACTTTGTAGAAAACTAAGCGTTTGAGAGAGTCGGGGCATAGAGGACCTACAATAATGTACAGTATTTGAAAAATAAATGTGTTTTTTGAACATTAAAGCATGTCAACATATTCTGTTACACCAAATACACAAAATAATGATCTTTAAAAAAGCACCATATGACCCCTTTAATTTGATCAACCTGACTAAGTTAACACCACGGAAAATAATTCTTAAATGTCAGATCAGGTAGAAATATCTCCTTAAAATAATGACTGCAGTGTATTTTCATGACATTTAAGCACATCCTCTGAAATGTGACTTGTGTAATGCAAAAAATCTCATTCTCATTGCTTAATACTACTATGCATATGTAATGCACAGACCAATATGGTAGCAGAAACAACATATAAGATAATGTTCATAAAGTGTGGGGTGTTGTTTTATTATTGAGTGAGGACTTGCAAGTTGTGTGTTTGTATTTGTGGTTGAATTTTTTGAGTACATTTGTATTCAAACTGATAATGATAACTGGATGAGAGACAGTTACCTATAGTCTGTAGTGTTTGAGTGTGAAATCACTGTGCTTGGATGCACATATTTCTCATATCACACTTCTCACTTCATACTCTCCCAGTACACACACTGAAATCACGTTTGGTGCTAATCACCTGATCATTGGCTATATTAACACCATCAATCGTAGCTACACAGGATCAGATCCAAGTGCTACGACCAACCATATGCAACCACAACCATGATTTTCACAGCTGATCATTACTCGCCAGCTCCGACTACTGTCATTCTAGCAGATGGGCCCTATGTAAATGATTTGCTTTTGGCCTGGTGCTCTTGAAGTGCTGTGACTGTAATCTAGTGAAGGCGAGAGTGCTAAGCCACCATGAAATAGAGGTTGGAGTCATGGGCTCGGGTCCAGTTTGCTTTGTCACTCTGCCAAACCATCTGTACGGACCAGAGGGAAGCCCATACTACTTAAATTTATTTTCAACTAATATTGTGAATGTGAAAGTCAAGCACTTTTCATTTTGCGTTCAAGAACTCCTAGTATCTACAGATTCAGAGCAGTATTTCGCCTGAGTGCTTGGACACTTTCCAAGTTACCATCACTGTATGACAACTGAGTATGAACAATTTCTAGAATCATAAAATCTATTTGCTTAAACTGACAATTCAAACATCTGATTATTGAGGCATTGGCATTTTATCATTGGCTACTGTACTGGCCGCCTGAATCTTATACTGTATTGAGAAAAGTACTAAAAAGAAAAATAATCATTACACGAAAATTTCCATACACCAATCTCATTGATATTTTAAGAATTTGACTAATTAGTAAAGTATATAATTGATCAATAAAGATTTGCATATGTTTGTGGGTTTATAATGTTCTCAAACAGTGTTGATTAAATGGATGTTCCTAATTCTGTATGTTGTTGCTTGATATAAATTAGTAAAGGATATATTGGGATATAACATAAAATAGGGACAATCTCACATGAAATCTAAGTGTATAGAACTCTGCAGACTAACAACAAATTAAATTATAACCATTATTTGCAAAGTTTTACATAGTTTTATTAAAGGGGTCATATGATGCTGCTAAAAATAACGTTATTTTGTGTATTTGGTGTAATGAAATGTGTTTATGCTGTTTAAGGTTAAAAAAACAATTTTTTTTCCACATACTGTACATTATTGTTTCTCCTCTATGCCCCGCCTTTCTGAAACGCGTTAATTTTTACAAAGCTCATCGGTCTGAAAAGCGAGGTGTGCTCTGATTGGTCAGCTATCCAGTGCATTGTGATTGGTCTAATACCTCAAGCGTGAGACGGAAATGTTACGCCCCTACCATACTGTGATGCCTGTGGCAACCACATGTGACGACCCCGGGCTGGACTCCATTTCGTCCACGGTGAAAGCCGATCCGGCGATCCACAGCACTAAGTTGATGTATTCCCTCAGCGACCAGCAGGATCAGCTCTAGGCATGACGAAGTGGATATCGTCCTCTTTTGGAAGACCAAACAAAGTAGTTTTGCTTTCACAATGAAACACACAGCGCCTTCACGACATGGCAGCGGCGGCGGCACCAATACTACAGTGAGAATAAAAGTTACGCCTTCTTTTTTTTGTGTGAACATTTGGGCGGCGTTAGGCAAATCTTCCCACAATGGGATGTAGACATGTGGGGGGTGTTAGAACGAGACGTTTTAGGTAGACGTGGTTAACTCTTAACTTTTATAAAAAAAATATCTCTTTGGATTTGAGACTTTAGTCTTTGCAACTTTACAGATCTTCTTTATGCACCAAGAGCTTGTAACACTCCAAAGAGAAAGGAAAAATTGAAATCGCATCATATGACCCCTTTAAATATTTTGGCTAATTTGGTGGAAGAAAAAAAAAGTTAAATAATAATGCAAAAAAAAAATATGTTTGGGGAGTATATTCTACATATGAGTCATATATTAACCAATCAAAGAAGTATTTATAGAAAAGAATGTAATTTTGGTTGCATTGAGTTTATTAGAAGAGCTCAACATTTTGGTGGAAGTATGAATTATAGGTCAAACTACATTTAACAGTTCAAACCTTGGGGTTTGAAATCTTGATCATTCTGATCATTCCTATGGATAGGTGGCATACACTAATTTTTGTTTCATCCGGTAAGTAACGTCAGATATATCTATTTTTTACACAAGCTTCAGTCTGGCTCCAGAACACCTGAGAAGAGATGATAGCAACCCCTCAGAGGACCTCAGATGATGCCAACCCGGAAACAACATACAGAACTACCACATTTTGCTATAAGTTTGATTGCATAATATAATAATTGCTGTTAATAGTGTTCATCGTCTGTTTTATTACGTCTTAAATTGATTTTTCCGTACATTTCTGCCATATGTACATTAACTGACAGTCACCACTGATAAGCTACCACTAAATATTGTAGAAACTAAATTTGCTGTAAAGTTGCTTTACAATGATTTGTATCGTGAAAAGCATTGTACAAATAAACTTGACTTGACTATTTAGCGCCCAAACTCTGGAATAACCTACCTAACATTGTTCGGGAGGCTGACACACTCTGCCAGTTTAAATCTAGATTAAAAAAACCTTCTCTTTAACCTGGCTTACACATAACGCACTAATACGCTTCTAATATTCAAATCCGTTAAAGGATTTTTAGGCTGCATTAATCAGGACAACCGGAACCGGGAACACTTCTCATAACACCCGAAGTACTTGCTACATCACTAGAAGAATGACATCTACGCTAATATTAGTCTGTTTCTTTCTTATTCCGAGGTCACCGTAGCCACCAGATCCAGTCCGTATCCAGCCCAGATGGTCACTGCAGTCACCCGGATCCAGTACGTATTCAGACCAGATGGTGGATCAGCACCTAGAAAGGACCTACACAGCCCTGAAAGACAGCGGAAACCAGGACAACTAGATGAGCCCCAGATACAGATCCTCAGTAAAGACCTTGTCTCAGACGGCCAACGGGACAATACCACAGGAATCAGATGAGTCCTCTGCACAATGTGACATTGCTGCAGCTTGAAATTGAACTGCTGGTTTCGTCTGGTCAGGAGAACTGGCAACACACGACCCCCCCTGACTGAGCATGGTTTCTCCCAAGGTTTTTCTCCATTCTGTCACAGATGGAGTTTTGGTACCTTGCCGCTGTCACCTCTGGCTTGCTAAGTTGGGGACACTTAATATCCAGCGATATCATTGACTTGATTGCAAATGATTGCAAATCGAATCAGAACAGGAGTAGCTTTATTGCCTGGTATGTTTACCAATACGAGGAATTTGTTTTCGTGAAGAAAGATCCCACAATGTAACAGAATTGACAGTGCCAGACACAAAGCACAGATAATAAAACATAATAAATAAATAATAAATAAATAAAATAAGAATAAAAATTATAAAGTGACAGTTGTATGTGCAGGATATTACACTAGACAGTTTTTGTATGTATAGGTACTGAATGTTATGTGCAAATTTGAGGTGTAGGCTGAGTGTGTGTGTTAGATAAATAAGTGTGTGAGTGAATAAATAGTGTGTGTTGCACAGTTATTGTCAAGTGTTCATGAGATGGATTGCCTGAGGGAAGAAACTGTTTCTGTGTCTGGTCGTTCTGGTGCTCAGGGCTCTGTAGCGTCGACCAGATGGCAAAAGTTCAAAAAGAAGATGGCTTGGATGTGAGGGATCCAGAGTGATTCTGCCAGCCCTTTTGCTTACTCTGGATGAGTACAGTTCTTGGAGAGAAGGGAGGGTTGTACAAGTGATTCGCTCAGCAGTCCGGACTACACTTTGTAGTCTTCTGAGGTCAGATTTTTTGTAGCTGAGCTGAACCAGACAGTTATAGAAGTGCAGAGGATGGATTCAATGATAACAGAGTATCTGTTTCAGCAGCTCCTGTGGCAGGTTGAACTTCCTCAGCTGGCGAAGGAAGTACAACCTCTGCTGGGCCTTTTTAACAATGGAGTCAATGTGAGTGTCCCACTTAAGGTCCTGAGAGATTGTGGTGCCCAGGAACCTGAATGACTCCACTGCAGTCACAGTGCTGTCCATGATGGTGAGTGGGGGGAGTGCAGGGGGGTTTCTCCTGAAGTCCACGATCATCTCCACAGTTTTGAGCGTGTTCAGCTCCAAGTTGTTAAGACTACACCAGACAGCCAGCTCTTTAACCACCTGACTGTAAGCAGACTCGTCACCGTCCTGAATGAGGCCATGAGTGTGGTGTCGTCTGCAAACTTCAGGAGCTTGGCAGAGGGGTCTTTAGATGTGCAGTCTTTGGTGTAGAGGGAGAAGAGCAGTGGGGAGAGAACACAACCCTGAGGAGCTCCAGTGCGGATTATACGGGTGCTGGATGTGTTTTTCAAGCCTTACTAGCTGCTGCCTGTCTGTCAGGAAACTGCTGATCCACTGACAGACGGAGGTGGGCACAGAGAGATGAGTTAGTTTGGGCAGGCGGAGGTTTGGGATGATAGTGTTAAACACCGAGCTGAAGTCCACAAACAGGATCATCACATAAGTCCCTGGTCTTTCTAGATGTTGCAGAACATAATGCAGTCCCATGTTGACTGCATCGTCCACAGACCTGTTTGCTCTGTAGGCAAACTGAAGAGGATCCAGCAAGGGTCCAGTGATGTCCTTCAGGTGGGCCAGCACCAGTTTTTCAAAAGACTTCATGACCACAGACGTTAGAGCCACAGGTCTGTAGTCATTAAGTCCAGTAATTTTGGGTTTCTTTGGGATGGGGATGATGGTGGAGCATTTGAAGCATGAAGGGACTTCGCACAGCTCCAGTGATCTGTTGAAGATCTTTGTGAAGATGGGGGCCAGCTGGTCAGCACAAGATTTCAGACAGGCTGGTGTAACACAGTCTGGGCCTGGTGCTTTTTTCCTTTTCTGCTTCCGGAAGACCTGGCGCACCTCGTCTTCACTGATCTGAATTGCAGGTGTGCACAGATACTATTTAAACTGAACTGAGCTGGATGATGACATCACTGAATTCAATGATAAACAGCCTTTAACTGAAAAATGAGTGTTTAATAATGTGATTTTGCATTATTGACACACTATTTTCCTAATTAATGCTGTTCAGTTGCTTTGACACAATCTGTATTGTTAAAAGCGCTATAAACTTGACTATTTCACCATGTTACAATGTGACTAGGTTACTCCATCTTTATTCTCACGCCGCACTTTTTTTTAATGAAAACATTTATTTTCCCTGTTCACTGTTTTTAGTTCTGTTGGCTGTTGGTCATTTATCAGATTCGGGTTCAAAGAGAATGCATTGTGTTCATTCGCCAGTAAATCTGGGGTGACAGCCAAAATATTTGAGTACATTTACTGGACTGAAGATCAGATATTCAAAGCTGTGTAGACAAACCCTCTGGACAATTCAGCTATGAGAGTCATATCACCAACAATCTGTTAAAAAATGCTTCTTTTTGTGGAACAACAATTTGCTATGTAAAGTACTGGATACTAAAACACATTCAAGTTCCTTGAAGAAGCAAGGCTTCTTTTTTACAGTAAATGATTTACATTAATGTTGTGTTTTCACACTAGAAAAAAGTACACTGTAAAAAAAATTCCGTAAAATTTACGGTAAAAAACCCGCAGTTGTGGTTGCCGGAATTTTACCGTAAAAAATACGTAGCAACGTTTTAGGTTTTACGGTTATAACTTAAAATACAGTTAAATACCGTAATTTCATTAAATCATATAATGTTAATATACCAACCTATTAAAAGCTCTGAAATCTGTTTTGTACCTTTGTAAAACACTGAAAACCACCAAATGCAGGTGGTGATGAGAAAATCACACGATGAACCAAAGCCCATCACAAACAGCAGTTTTTAAACATGTATAGAAGGTGCACAGCGTCATTCACACAAACACTAAACACCATCACGGTAACCCACACATATGATATTAAAATAATGCAATAAACATTAATTTAAAAACATTAGGTGTAACATACATCCCTAATATACAAAACTGATAAGAAATAACTAAGAAACATAGTTATTTCAACAGAAAAACATCGAATTTGAAATGTAACGCATGGAATTCTGGGAATGTCAGTTTACGGTTATTCATTGTAAATTATACGTTATTTTTCACTTCCAAAAATGGTATGCTACCGTAAAATTAATGTTCAATGCATGTAATGTCCAATAAAGTTTTTCACCGTATATAGTAGGGGAATTTACCGTTAACCATTTAACATTTAACATTTTTATTGTAGCATTTTTATAGTCTTTTACCGTTAAATTCACAGTCATTTTTTACAGTGTATGCTTTGATTAAATTAGAAAGTATTCATAAATATAATGATATATGATTATCAGATTACTTGTAATTAGATTATATTACATTTTAAAATGCTCGTAATCAGGCTACAGTTACTTTTTTTTGGATTACATGATTACATATTATTCAGCCAATAGCAACACATTATTCAGATTTTACTGATTCTTCCTAATTCCTCTTATTCATCTTTTAAATTTTCCTTTCTAAAATACCATGCGCTTATATCACTCTATACACCCCTCCCCACAAAATCCTTCCTTCCCCCCCCCGTCATACACTGCTTATATACACTAATACAACATAAGTCTCAGTTGTGTGGACATTCACCACAAAAGGCCGGGCAAACGTTGAGAAAATGAGAGCGCCAAACAGCATTTAACAGCTGGATTTACGAATCATTTCCAATTTAAAAAAGCTGTTTTCAGACATTTCACATTGAATCAATTACTGATGAAAACATGTCTTTTTATTTGAAACTTCTTTACGCCAACAACTCTGTATGGTTCGCAAACTACGTTTCACAACAAAACATGTGAGAAGTGATAAGGAAATAAAGCGAGAACCTGCGTGCATCAGACCGGAGTTCTCGAGCAAGACTGGAATTATTAAAATATATATATAGCCCACAAATTGGCTGTGAGCTGATTTCCAGCTACAAGGAGAAAAAGAAAAACAGATTATGCAGGAGGAATATGCAGGGAACAGGGATTGGGTGTTCTGCAAAGAGAGTAAATAATAAACTTAAAAAAAACCCTGAGAATTTAATGTAATAATGTAATATGTTTTTATATCAATATGGCACAGTATTATCCTATTTAAATCAATGTGATAAATGAGTTATGTCAAAAGTAATCAAAAAGTAGTCTGATTACATTACCTAAAATGTGCAATGTAATGAATAACGTTACTAACTACAATTTTTGTCATGCAATTTGAAATCAGCAACAGACTACTATTTGTAAGTAATCTTTCCAGTACTGGACATGGGTAAGTGAATTTTCATTTTTTGGTGAATTATTCCTCAGTAGCTCAGTAGTTTAGTAACAAAGCTTTCCCATCAATGGTAGGTTGTGTGCACATAATGTCAATCCAGATATTTCCATCATTTAGTTTTCCCACTGCAGTGGCGTTCACTAGATTTGTTTCTGTTTTGTTTTCATGCATATCATCAGCAAGAGTGATGGGCTCTTGATAAGAGCATTATATCCTGCCTCGTGCCTCAGGCTCAGTTTTCTTAAGGTGTTGGTGTCCTTTGAATTCCCTGTCCTCTCCCTCTTCCATGTTTTGATTTCTACTTAAAGTCTGATGTCTTTGCCCTCCCTCTGGGGCACCATTAGCTTGTATGCTAATAGGGCTATGCATATTCTATTAGTGTTGTCATTGCAGGATGGGGGACATGTGTGGTAAGGGGCACTTTGGGGGCAATAAACCCAGCGTGGGGGCTCTGGCTGCTCTCGTACCATCAGTCATCTTCCTGTCTTGAATGCGGGTGACTTATAGACTTCCTTCCAGCCATGACTTGGCACAGTCTCTCAGTTTAATCACTGACTGCGCTGGGATTGCAGCACTGCCATTTTACAACATAAGCTCTGTGCCGAATCCTAGCGAGCTGCCTACACATACAGTGTAACTTTAATATAACAATTTCAGTAAATACAGCAGCAGTTTAAAACCTTAAAATCTTGATATTTACTTTATATGGACTTTGATGTCACAACTATTTCTAGTCACTAGTGCAACATTCTTGTTGAAAAATAAGAGGACTTAGAAAGTACACTGTAAGAAAAAAAAAAATTTTTATTTGATTGAGATTATTGTATGATTGATAATAAAATGCTGTTTGAGTTTTCACATCTGATTCAATGTGTTACTTGCCATTTCTTTAATCATTGGTGAAATTTAATAGCGGTTTATGAGTTCACCAATTTTTTTTTCAGTTTTTTTCTCTCAGATGGGTCACCAATGAATTATGTACAACAAACCCAGCAATGTTTAGGTAAACAGGGTCCTTTTAATTTTATATTGACCTTAATGTTGTTTTGCATTTTAATCTGCTTACCAATGTGACTATATAGATGTCTTTGTTTTTCGAAAAATCATAAATAATTTGTATAATTGAATTATAGCCTACTTATGAGACCAGGTTGATTATAGCCAATGCAATAAGAACAGCTGCAAATGCTCTAAACCTGCTATCTGTCTGCACATTCGGCAGTCTCTCCCTCCCATCTGCATCTAACCGATAAAGTGCTCCTCAAAATTGGAAAAACATGTCGGATATAAAGTCTGCTTGCACATTTAAGAAGCTGAATTAAACCAGAGCTGAGCTCAAGTGGCAATTTAGCAAGAGAACGCAATCTGTGTTTTCCTCTGCCATGGTTATGTTCTCTTCATGAATCAATTTAAGTACTTTAGACAAAACAAAAGTTTAGAGATGATGTCGCGATACGACTGATTTGTTTGCGTCGGTTCTTGATGATGTGCAGAGGTTATTGTTATGGCCTGTTAAGAATGTTTGCACTGCTTTCGTTTTTCATTTACATCTAGCCGTTTCAGTGACATCCTACAATGGTCTCGAAAGAATCAATAAATCATGGTTTAGATAAAACGATCACTGAAGTAGCCAAAGAGAGAGAAAAAAAAAAAAAACACACGCGCTCAACGACCAACACACACACACACACACACCTATATATATATATATATATAGATATTGTTATTTCTACCTAAAACAGATTAAGCTTTTATGGAAATGTGGAAACAATTAGTTTTAGGGTCCTCTTTTAGAGTAATTCCCAAATTAAACTCGCTGGCCCTGTATTTATGAAGCCCATTGCAGAGGACTCTAATGAGGCTATTAAGGAAAGGGTTGGCCGACTTTGATCTAAATGTGGTGATTTTTACAAAAACATCTCATCATGATAGATACTCATAACTCAGAGACCTTAATTGTGCTTAATTTGTTTGGAATAGGAATGTGCTTTCAATTAGACTGTGCATTCTGCCCACATGTTTAAAGGAGCCTGTCAGGGAAAATTAAGAACTAGTTTGCTTTGGAAGTGACTGTTTTTTATCACATTTAAGAGAGTCTTGAACAGAAGGCAAAGGATAATTAGGCTCTAAACAGAGGCCTGGGCGAGGAATGAGGAAGAGACTGGGATTGAATGAGCAGCAAATTAAAAATGTATGTGCTCTGGTGGCAGCCTATAGATCCAGCCTATATTGCTGCGGCTGCTTTTAACTGGTCACGCCATTTTGTACGCTTAAGAGATGGTAATTCCACTGCGATGTGCTTTATCAAACACGGTGGGAGCACACAGTTTACACAGAAAGCACAGGTTGATCTCATTTTGGCGTCATATAGATGCAACACAAGCGATGCTTAAAAAAGTCTGAATGTCATTGCATTACAAAATATCAAACTAGATGTCATTTGTTTTACAGAAATATAACACAAGCAAGCACCCTCTTCATGTAAAACATTTCAACATTTAGGTTCTACATGATATACTGTTCAAAATGAAGATAAAAGTACAGTTATAAAAGTACAGCTTTACCATCGCAGGAATAAATTACATATTCAAAATGTATTAAGATAGAAAACTCTCATTTTGAATTGTAATAATATTTCACAATATTTATAGTTTTACTGTATTTTTGATCACGTAAATGCAGCCTTGGTTAGCAGAAGATACTTCTTTCAAAATAATTTATAAAAAAAATCTGAATTTTTCCAAACCACCCTCCAGCCACCCTACCACTGTCACGGTTGCCTTCTGTGGCAAAATGAGGAACAGGGAGACGTGGAATAAACTCAAACTAAAGTCTTTAATCCACAATCCAAAAGAGGTAACATAAGGCAGGTAGAGACACACAGGAAACACAACATCCACGTTAATACCAGACGCTGGAGACAAGGAAACACAGGGCTTAAATAATCAAACTAAACAAGATAATTAAACAAACACAGGTGGATACTAATAAACTCATAATGAGACAATAAGGACAGGAACAGGAACATAACCAAATATGGGCATAATCAAACTGGAGCACGTGGGGGAGGAAAACATAACACAATACATGGAACAAAGTCTGACATTACTCCTCCCTCCCGGAAGGCCACACACCATCCAACGGGGAGGGGGGCTGGGCCCTCTGGAGGTCCCTCAGGACAGACATGGGACAGCGGGCCTCAAGAGTGATACCCATTCGGGGTGCCATGGCGGATCAGGGAACTCAGGAGGCCATGGTGGATCCGACAGTCCAGGTGGTCATGGGGTGTAGGGAACTCAGGAGGCCATGGCAGAGCAGCCTCCGAGGCAGAGGCCTCAGCCCCAGCCCCTGCCTCTATGGCTGAAGCCCTACTACCCCCCCCAAAAAAAATACTTGGAGAGGTTTACAGGCATCTTGGCAGGAACAGGGTCCTGAGGGTGTTCTGGAGGAGTGGGCACTGGTGGGCACTCTCGAGGCGCGGGCACAGGAGTGCGCTCTGGACTGGATTCAGGGACGGAGCCCTCCTTGAGCTAAATTCGGGGACAGGAGCCCTCCGTGGGCTAAACACAGGAACAGGAGCCTCACGGCATCCGAATTCTCAGGCCCACCTCTGGCCTGACGTGAGCACCACAGCCCTCCTTGGGCTGGACCGTGGAGTCAGGGCCCTCTCAGGTTAATCTCAGGAACCGCTCCATAGATTCAACAGGAGAAGCAACCGGCTTAGGAATGGCCTCCGTGCAATGAAAAGAGAAAGCAGTCAGATCAGAGAGTCCTCTATGGACCAACAAAGAACGACTGGCATCTCTTTTCCTCTTGGACAAGAAATACTTGATGCCGAGTTCACACTGCACGATTTTCTAGGTCACCGTGGTTTTCACACTGCACGACTATCTGAGGTAGCAGTCAGTCGCTGCTGTGTTCACATTGCACGATGGATCGGCGACAGGAGGTTACACACTGCATGACTTCACAATAGGAAGAATCGCCGACAGCTCTGTCTGGTCCGCAAACTACATTTCACAACAAAACACATGCGAGAAGTGATAAGGAAATAACGCGAGAACCCGCGTGCCTCAGACCGGAGTTCTCCAGCGAGAATGGAATTATTAAAAAATATATATATAGCCCACAAATTGGCTGTGAGCTGATTTCCAGCTACAAGGAGAAAAAGAACAATTACAGAGAATAATGCAGGAACAGGGATTGGGTGTTCTGCAAAGAGAGTAAATAATTTTGTAGTAACTGTTATGCTGATGTTGTGGCTGGTCAAGCAAATGTTTGTGCTTGTTTCTGTATGATATAATTGTTCATATATCTATTAAAATACTGATATTCTGGTCTATAACTCCTCCCCGAACTTCCCTCTGCCCTGTATCTTGGTCTCTCCTTGGCTGTAGGTCATCGCCGATGTGTTTTTCAGTCAGAACTCGTTTCACACAGCGTGATTGTGAATCGCCGCCAGCTCCAGATATTTAGCATGCCAAATATTTTGCGGGATTCCCTCAGATCACGTCTTTGATTATTCACAATGCGTGATTGTCACTCACGTGAACGAGCACCGATTTGCCTCTGATTTTGGGCATTTGTCGGCGATTTCGCAAAACCTGTCGGCGAGTGAAAAATCGGGCTAAAATCGTGCAGTGTGAACTCGGCATTAGAAGCACGGCTTCAGGGGACATGACTAGACTCTGGTCGGGGGCTAGAGCCATCTCTCGACTCTGGTCTGGGGTTAGAGCCGACACTGGAGCGAACTCTGGGGCTAGAGCCAACATGGGAGCAAACTCAGGGGGTGGAGCCGTCACTGGAGCGAGCTCTGGGGCTAGAGCCAACACTGGAGAGAACTCTGGGGCTGGAGACGACACGGGAGTGAACTCTAGAGCTGGAGTTGACACTCTCCTCCTCCGCAATCTCCTCTTTTGGGCTGAGGAGAGGGAGATGACCGTCGGGCTTGACAGCGGAGATGCCGGCGTGCTTGAGCGAGCGGCGGCCCGCGAACTTGACTTTGGAGTGGCTGGCGAACTTGAGTGAGCAGCGGCCGGCGGGCTTGAGTGAGCCGCAGCCGGTGGGCTTGACAGATGAACGGCCAGCAGACTTGACTGAGGATTGGCAGGCAGGCATGAGTGAGCTGCGGCCGGCGGGCTTGACTTCATCGCGGCCGGCGAACTTGACTGATGAGCGGCTGGCGAACTTGAGTGAGCAGCGACTGGCGGGCTTGAGCGAGCCGCGGCCGGCAGGCTTGACTGATGAGCGTCCGGCGGATTCGCAGTACTCACGGTGATTCCACAGAATTCCCACGCTTACTCCATGAAGGGGAGATCTCTGTGGGCTAGGGCGGAAAAACGAGCGGCGACTTGCATGGACTTCCAACAACCTGGACAATAACCAATCTGGATTTAAAAGTGGCCATTCAACTGAAACGACCTTGCTGTCAGTCACTGTAGCGTGTCCAAATCTTCAGTTCTCATTCTCCTAGATCTATCTGCTGCATTTGATACTGTTAATCATCAAATCCTTCTATCCATTCTCTTATAGCTGGGTATCAACCGCACTCCCCTGTTTAGTCTTACCTCACAGGTACGTCCTTCAGGGTGGCTTGTGGAGGAAAGGTATCCAAATCACATCAACTGGTCACTGGGGTTCCTCAGGGATCGGTTATTGGGCCCCCTATCCCTAATCTACACACTCACTGGAACCCATCATTCAGGCTCATGCTTTTTCCTATCATTGCTATGCTGATGACACACAGCTCTACCTCTCATTTCAACCAGATGATTCAATGGTACCTGAACAGAGGAAAATCAGACCCTTCCAACATAGCATTCAACACAGCTTCTCGTCCAGGCCCTTGTCATTTTTAGGTTGGACTATTGCAATGCTCTTCTGGCTGGATTTCCAACATGTGCAATCAGACCTCTGCAAATGATTCAGAATGCAGCAGCACGTCTTGTTTTCAATGAGCCTAAGTCACATCGATTCTCATCTCTCTGTACTGGCTTCCAGTCGCAGCTCGCAGCAAGCTCAAGACATTGATGCTTGCCTACAGAACTGCCACAGGCTCTGCCCTCTCTCCTACATCTACACCCCCTCCAGAAGACTGTGGACGGTAAATGAGCAGTGGCTCGTGGTCCCATCGTAGAGAGGGACAAAAAATCACTTTCAAGGACGTTTTCTTTCACCGTACCCTGTTGGTGGAATGACCTACCTAACTCCATCCGAACAGCCAGTAGTTATTATTGACAAATCTAGACTATTGTCAAGTTATTATTCTTTAAATACATTATTGATAATGGAAATGTTATGCTCTGGAATTTCTTCTGTATTTATAAATAATTACCTGTATATGTATTAAGCTGCTTATATACTGTAATTAGACTGATTACTGTAGTGTCATTGCATCACTGCACTGTGACACATATATCTACTGTAAACACACTGACAACTTAATATTATTAGTCATGTGACTACATTTACCACAGATTCCCCTTCTGTCTGTCTGTCTCTCTCTGCGTGTCTCTTGAGGTCTCCGGCGTTCTGCACCATTAGACGTGTCTCATCATATCTGCTGTGTGTCAGTGCATCTGAGATCATGTGTCTGCTCACATCCTCTCAGCACTCGACTGCAGGGCCTTCATGTCTAATGGTGTGAGAGAGATACTGTGGATTTACCAAGACATCACATCACTCCTGCGGCATGATGATTCTCTTTCGCTCATGATGCATTGAACAGATGTTTCCCACTCTGTGGCCATAATATGACAGTGTGTTAACATCTTCAGGGAGCCAAAGATATGATATCAATGTCATATCATTGATTTTTGTCACACTATTTTTGTTTTACAAGGCCTTAGTAAGTAAATAAAGGTGAATAAATTAATACAATTAAATAAATTAAATAAACTAAGTGAATAAATTACCCAAATTTAAAAAAAATACACAATAAAAAATATTTGGGAAATACACAGCAACCTTTTTGTTTAATTCAAAGAGGATGTAGAGAAAACTATTGTATCCTTTGGCATGACCATTCATCTCAATGGCAGTTGCTTGGCTGACGGATGCACAGCTAACTGTCCATATTACCATTTTGATTTTTTTTTTCAAAAAATTTTATGTGAAAATGTCTTGACAAAAATATACTCATATAACTTATGGTTTATAATCAAACTGGACATGGACAGTTGAGTATAAACTGCCGTTCATAACCTTGGGATCAGTAAGATTTTAATGCATTTGAAAGAAGTCTCTTAATATGCTCATGAAGGCTGAGTTAATTTGATCAAATAAGGAAAAAACAGTAATATTGTGAAATATTCCTACAATTTAAAATAAAATTTTGTCTATTTTAATATACTTTAAAATATGATTTATTCCTGTACTGCAAAGCTGAATTTTCATCATCATCCAGTCTTCAGTGTCACATGATCTTTCAGAAATTATTATAATATGCTGATTTATTATCAAAGTTGGAAACAGTTGTTGCTGCTTAATATTGTTCGAACCGGCGATACTTTTTTTTCAGGATGAATAAAAGTTAAAAAGAACGCATTTATTCAAAATAGAAATCTAAAGAGAAAAAAAAGAGACCAACCCCAAACTTTTAAACAGTAGGGTATACTGTTCAAAATAATCCTTTAATTTGAAATAATGATTTTCGTTTTAATTTTGATTCATCAAAAAAATAAAAATAACAAAATACTAAAGCAGCACAACTGTTTAAAACATTATAATACACAGAGATTATACTGATTTCTGAAGGATCATGTGGCACTGAATACTGGAGTAATGATGATGAAAATTCAGCTTTAAATCGCAGGAATAAATTACATTTTATAATATATTCACATAGAAAACAGATGTTTTAAATTGCAATAATATTTCACAATATTACTGTTTTTTTAATCAAATAAATGTCGCTTTGAAGAGTATAAGAAACTTCATTAAAAACATTAAACATCTTACTGATCCCAAACTTTTGAACAGCAGTGTGTATGCACTGCTATTGCACACATTGCAATTCAATGTCCACACAAAAAATAAATAATAATAATTTATACAGTATTTATTGCAGAAACAGTAATATTCTAATTATAACCAATCAAGACTGTAGTGATTTCCTTAGTTTGAACGAACATGACACAAAATGGAAACACTAGACAGTGTGTTAATATGCATGTTGTTACTGTATACCAGGACAAAGTCCAGTAAGTAATTTAATTTTGCATTTAGTGATGGAAGATAAGCTAGTATATTGTAATTATTTTAATTTTACAGCCACTAAACTTAGAGTTAAACTGAATTAAGTAGCTTTAGTTCGACTAACCTTCATGTATCATATTGAGTAAGTAAGAAGTACAAGTAAGAAGGATAGAATTAATGCATTTTTTAAAGCAGCACATGGTTTGCATTTGAATGATCTTTAGAAGCTGGTAACTCTGGGAGTTGCAGCATTTATTGTGGTTTGTCAAAAAGGGGGATTAATAAACTTAAAAAAAAAAAAAATAAGCCAAAGGAAAGCGCATATTAATATCTCTTCCTCTGAATCCAGGCACCCCAAAGCTATTAAGCTGTTCCTGCTCCCCTTTTCGCTTTGTTCTTGGGAAATCATGCCAAAAGACTTAATTAGGCTGAATAATAGCCAAGCATGCGCGGGGCGTAATCCCTTCCACTGACGGCGTGTGTTAATGCTTTCCTTGTCACTCACTGGACTTATAAGAGAACATGTTTCCTTTCAGTGCTCTGATCTGCTCTCCGCAGGCCCTCTCCACTTCTCCATTTCTTCTCTCACTCTCGCGCTTTCTCCCTCTCCCTGGCGTTTCGATTCAGCTGAAGGGAATTATGATGAATCCAGCTAAAGTCTGGCACAAAGTCCGCCTTCAAGTTCTCAAATGAGAGAACAAATTACTCACTTCCTGTCCTCATGTTAAGTAGGCTTCTCGTTTTTCTTGCTTGTGCTTCTTTTTTGTGCAGTAAATGAAAAGTTGTTGTTTGCACTGGAACAAATAGTTTTCTTGATCCAGGAAAAAACATAAACACTTTTAAAACAAGATCATTTTTTGTTAAGAAGCTAAATTTCGTAAGAAAAGACTTGTTTTGCAGGTTTGTGCTCTCTTTCAGAAATTAACTTAGAATGCAGAAGTAGAAATATAATAGAAATATATGGTGGGCAAAATGTATTTTCAAATGCTTACAAAATATATTGATATATTTTTCCTTCATCATACACAAATCAAAAGAATAATAATACCAAATCTAAAATATCTGGCCAAAATACACTGGAGGAAAGTATATTTATGTAAACATGTTCTATATTGTGTCATATGGGGCATCCAGAAATTCCAGAGATTCGTATTGTAATTCTCAATAATAATTCTCTTCAGATTCTCATTATTATAATCTTTGGTAACACTTTATTTTAAGGTGTCCTTGTTACACATGTTACATGTACTTACTATTATAATAACAATTAATTATGCATAATTGCATGCAAGTAACCCTAAACCAAACCCTAATCCTACCTGTAACCCTTTAACATTAATATTACTCAGTACTTAAATGTATAACTACACTGTAACAAGGACACCTTAAAATAAAGTGTAACCTAATATTTTTATTAAATTAGCATCAACCAAAGGCAGTGCAACATATACTACCATGATTTTCACAATTTAAATAATGCATTATATTAAAGTACATTCACCTTAATGAAGATTATAGGGGATGTGTTTAGTTATCATCAGTTAAATTCAGAAAATGTCACAATACAAAATACATGTAACTTAAAGACCTAAACGTGAATCACTGTATTATTTATGGACATTTTATAATGCCACTTGTAATATAATGTCACAGTTATTATAATACGTGCTGTTCACTTTATAAATGCAATCATGTTAAAACCTAAACCTAAATCGCCATCTGCTAGCACTGATCACTGAATGAGAGAGAAAGATTTGCCCTTCTGCAGCAGCAGCCATCACACTGTCCTCCGGCACTGGAGAGATGGAGATCACAGGAGCGTGACGTGTGCCGCTTGCTGCTCTGCCTGCATGTGAGAGGGAAAAGCACTTGTTTTAGATAGAAATCAATAAGTGGCGCAAGTAGACTGGGCACAGTCATGCATTTTCATTGTGGAGCGACAGCCAGAATCAACTGAGCATGACCTGCCATAGGCAAAGCTACTGCGCACAACAGCCAAACAGCATGAATATTGAAAATGGACTCCAAGCATGTCGATCTCTTGGAATTGAGCGGCAGAGGGGGCTAGATTTGACATTCGCTGGAAGTAAATGGCCCCTGACATTTCTTATAGGTGAAAGTCATTCTAGCAGTTTTTTAAGTGCCAAGTATAAATCTTTTAAATTATAAATCAATGAATAGTTAATAGAATAATAGGAATCTTTATAAATATTTAAGTGGATTAGGACTGGCGTGTATGTGTGAGAAGGAGAGAGGCTTATATAGAAGAGCTATAGCCAGAGCATGCACACACACACACACACAGCTGCAATTATACAGTATGTAGGCTTTGAACAGAAATTCTTTTAAGATGTAATTAATAGCAGAAATGAGCTCAGTGGCCTTTGAATATATTCAAATATGCATCTCAATAACACAGAATATCATGAATATGGCCAGCTATCCAGTGCGTTGTGATTGGCCAGCTATCCAGTGCGTTGTGATTGGCCAGCTATCCAGTGCCCTGTTTGTGAATTGGAACGAAGAATACCGTCAAGCGTAGTGACGCGAAATGGTACGACCCCTCACATACTGTGGATGACCGTGTCCCCTCCGGAGTAACCCCCCCCCCACCCTCGAGCCCGAGACAAAAACATTAAATCCCAGTACAAATGAGGCATTTGTTGCATCCAGTGGGGACATAATTAATGATTATAATGACGTATACTGTCTTTTTACGTGTTGCGTTGCTTCGTGCCGCCGTGTAACCATAAAACCATGTCTGCATTTGTGATCGGAGAAATGACAAACAACAAGCACTACTCTACAATGCCCAAAACTCACGATGTTAGATCATCAGTGCCAACTCTTTTACATGAAAACATCTTACAGTCTGTGAGTCAGAACAGCCTGCATTGTAGTCTACTCTTCTAGGATCAGTTCTGGAACAGTGTTGTAAATACAACTTTAACCCACTGATTTGTAGTCGTGTCCTCTTTTGGAAGCACAAACAAAGTAGTTTCGCTTTCACAAAAAAACACGGCGGCCCTAGCTAGAGCTGAGAGGGCTAGATTGAAAGAGAAGAAGCAGGAGGTGCGCGCATTGAGGCACGCGCATGTGCGGCGGCGCGATTCGAGAATGGAGCCAGAAACCACATGTGACGACTCTCGTGGCTGTACTCCGCTCGTCCACGGTGGAAAGAGGGGGTAGATCAGGCAGCGATCTGCATGCGAGCACAGTTGATGTATTCCATCAGTGACCAGCACAGATAAGCTCTAGGCTTGATGAAGCGGATATCGTCCTCTTTTGTAAGACTAAACAAAGTAGTTTCGCTTTCATAAACGAAACACACAGTGCCTTCACGACATGGCGGCGGCGGTGGCAGCAACAACAATACTACAGCTAGAATTAAAGTTACGCCTTCTTTTTTTTGTGTGAACATTTGGGCGGTGTTATGCAAATCTTCCCAGATTGTGACGTTGGTATGTGGGGGCGTGTTAGAACGAGAAGTTTTTAGGTAGGTGTGGCTGACTCTTAAATTTATAAAAAATATCTCTTTGGATTTAAGACTTTAATCTATGCAACTTTACAGATCTTCTTTATGAACCAAGAGATTGTAACACTCCAGGTAGAGCAGAACAGCGAAAAATTTAATAATGCCATCAAGATCCTTTAAGAAACTAGTCTTGAAAGTATCTCTTTTAAGTACACTTAACGATGGCCTGTTTATTTGATAATAAAGGCCAATACTGTCAACCTGCCCAAGTCGCGAGTTTGTTTTTTTTCTTTTAAAATTAGAATTGCTACAAGCTGCACATCAATACAATTAAGTACACTTACTTTTTCAAAAGCGGTTATTTTGCATTTTGGCTTGTCAACACTGACAATATACTATTATTTAAATATATTCTCTGTCGTGCATTTGTTGTGTTGTAATAATGCACATATTTGGGTGCGTCAGTATGACCATCTGTTGTGTCATTCTTGCTGATCTGAAAGGAGGGTACACGAAATAATCTGTTAGTGATATTGTCATCCCGTTGTCGTGCCAATGATGAGCTTTGCCGTCACATAACTGTTATTGTCACAACTGTCACTGTGTGATGTGGAGAAGAATAAGCCGCGGCGTCGTTAGTTTTTTTCTGCTGACATTGCCTGCTTCCCAGAGGATAAATTAGCTCCATGTATTAGCCGTGGTGATGCGATGACAAACCCTGTATATTAACAAAAAAGGGAGAGGGGGCCGAGATCCTCGACCCGCCTGAATAGGATCACTACAGACCGTAAAAAGGCCCCGACGAGATGTTTCCACAGAGAGAAGTCTTGTATCGTCTGTTGATGTCTCCACTACCTTTTTCTCCCACAGGGGATATTAATTAGTCGACATTACGCGCCCTGCGCGTTGTCATCTTGTTCATTGCTCGGCTGAAAAGTGCACACTAAAGTGACCCATTTCAATTTGCCGCCGCATATGGAGGGCTGCCATCAGCGCCTTAGGGCGAGTTTGTTGATTTATTTTGCCTGCCGAGTGCTAGTTATGAGTTCACCAAGGACCTGTCCGTACGCAGTCATCTCATAATGCACATCCCTGCAGAGGATAAATCCTATGCTATTTTATATGCAATGGCAGAGTGATTCGTCATTGATATGAGAATGTGCTTCTCACGCCCGGAAATTATCACACGATTCCCCTTCCTCCATCAAATGGGATGGTGTGCTCGTAATCTTCCAATTTCGCCTGTTATTGCAGCTCGTGCGGATTGATATCTCCTCTGCAAATGATTTTTTTATTTTCTCTTGTCACCTTCATTAGCTGCGCGAGTGTCTTAATAATGTAGGCACAAAATATGGCTCCGGCTTCTCGCCCTTTGTAATAGACCTCTCCTTGCAAATTGGGTAGCCTCCTGCCTCTAATGAGTGTTTGCCAGTCTGCTGATTAATTAATATGTCGTTAGCAGAGTCTGAAGCTACAAGATAGGAAAACCTTTGTATCAAGAACAGGTGATTTGAGAAAGTAAATGCATGCCACACACGGAGACAACCAGTCAATGCACTTACAAGTAACGCTGAGTTACGAGTTACGCCTAATCAGATTATTTTACACTGCAACTTTCTTCTTTTTTTAGTAAGTAACACATTACTTTTTAATTTACAAGAAAAAAAAATCTGAGTTACTTTTTCAAATAAGTAAAACAAGTTACTTTGTTTTTCCATTTATTTGGCCTGATAGCCTACTCCGCGTACCTCATGTTGATGAGAAACTTGCAGGAGTAAGTTCAGAGGCGTGGTTGCACTGGGTACGCTGATATGTTTGTGTGAACATGATTCTTACTGTAGTTCTAGACTAAATGTGAACATGCATTTACTCAACTCCATTATGACATGTAGGCATTTTTATATTTATGTACACAATAAAATCTAAAAAGCATGATCTATTTTGGTTCTGAGTTATTTGGGTTTTAAGCGGGTAGAAGTAGTGCGTAGGAATAAGAAAGCTAGTTGATGTCAAACTGTGTAATCTATAAATGTAACATACAGAAATTAGTACAGGACAGCATTTTCAAACTATAAGATACAATGTAAAGCATGCTTAATGCAACACAATAACTGCATTTTATCAAAGTATTTATATAAGCCTACATCAGCAGTATAAACACACCAATGGACACTTTAAAGAAGGGTCCATCAAGCCTATGCTCCTTCCAAATTTTATCGTTAATGTTACGATGATATAGAATTCCAAACTCATTGCAACATCTGTAATGCGGGGTTCTAATTACATTTTGGAAGAGTAATTAGCAATCTCAAATCACACCACCATATTATGGTGCTTTTTGAGCCCTTACTGAGAAGATAAGGCTGCGCCGTTCTATAGTACTATGCTTTCTTGTTATCAGTTTTTTCTTCTTTTTTCTTTTCTTAAGCATAAACTTCTGATAGGCCGCGGTTTCCATTGCATTATAAAATGGCTTTAACACGCCATCATCTTATTTTTACGCTCATTGGTCTTATACAGTTCAAGAAAGTGCATGTTTTCTTCAGCAGGACGTACTACTATACATGATGAAAAGTGAGATTTAAAGACTTTTACATTGTTACAAAAGCTTTATATTTCAAGTAAATGCTGTAAATGCTTTTTATTCATCAAAGAATACTGAAAAAGTAGAAGTTTCATCAAAAATATGAAGTGGCACTTTTCAGCATTGATAATAATAAAAAAAAAATCTTGAGCACCAAATAAGCATATTAGAATGATTTCTAAAAGATCATGTGACACTGAAGACTGAGTAATGATGCTGAAAATTCTGATTTGATCACAGAAATAAATTACATGTTAAAACATATTAAAAAAGAAAACAGATCTTTTAAATTGTAATAATAGTCCCAATTTACTGTTTCCCCTTTCTATTCTATAATTTTTTAAAATTATTATTTTACGTATTTTGATCAAATATAAAGCCCAAGCCTTTGGTAAGTATTGACCCTCTTTGAAAATCAGTTGAAAACTCATTTCCTGACCTCAAATTTTGGCCACGATACCAACAACAAGTGCAATATACACTCTAAAAAATGCCGAGCCGTTAAAAACAAGCAGTGCTGGGTAAATCGGAACAAACCCAGCACATTGGCTGGTTTTGACCAGCGGTTTGAGAGTTACGTACCCAGAAGGATTGAGCGTTAACCATTTAACACAACCACTGAGCGGGGGGGGTTGCGGGTTTTTTGTGTCAAAACAAACAATTGCTGCCGGTTAATGAATCCCTATTTTACCAGCACTGACGGTATGTATTTAACCCAGCATTTTTTATAGTGTATACACACACACACAAACACACACACACACACACACACACACACACACACACACACACACACACACACACACCCAAACACCATTCTGGTTGTTTCAGTTGTTTAAATTATTTATTTTAAATTACATTTTTAACCCAACAATTGGGTTAGTCCATATTTGACCCAAAATTTAGTTGAAACAACCCAGCATTTTAGAGCTGTATATATAGATGTAAACAGTATGTGTTGTATGTACATATGGCATTGTTAGTCTTCTCATTAGATCTCTGCATGCGCGGCTGCTGCTTTTCATTACTCCCTGTAAATCACAGGATCACCTTTAGTGGGGATGTGAGATCCTTCAACACACATACTGTTGTTTCCAAGCACAGCTGACCACTTAAATAAATCCATAATTGGACTTTCTGAATAAAGCTGAGACATATGACACTGAGCGGTTCATCATGTTTCTTTTGCTAATAAACACTTACATCCTTTTCAAGTTACCATAAAGAATTCAGTAAAAATAACTATTGGACATGTCTTTGGTGGCTCTAGGGTATAGAATTAAGTTACTATACAGACAAAAAATACACTCAAAACATTAAAATTAGCCCTTTTTAGATGCATCTAAATGGTGGTTTTAAACTATAGGCAGAGAAAAGTCGATTTCTTCTTTGCATGATTAGATTTGTATAACTGCATTGTACCGATGACATATCATATTTAGACACAACATACGACACAACATATATTGTGGGAAGTCGTGGCCTAATGGTTAGACCCCTTACGAGTCCGACCCCAGTCGGACTCGTAACCCAAAGGTTGTGGGTTCGAGTCTCGTACCGGCAGGGATTGTAGGTGGGTGGGAGTGAATGTACAGCCGCTCCTCCCAACTTTCAATACCCGAAAAAGGTATGATGGTGCCCATTCGATGCAACCCCGCCGAACCCAACGCACTCCCCGCGCACCGCAGACAGAAATGGCTGCCAATAGCTACGGGTGCTTCTGTGTGTTCACGGTGTGTGTTTGTTCACTGCTGTGTGTGTGCACTTTGGATGGGTTAAATGCAGAGCACTAATTCTGAGTATGGGTAACCATACTTGGCCACATGTCATGTCACTTTCACATACATAGCCATTTGTGTCAGCAGTGTTGGAGAGTACCTTTATATAATGTATAATGTTGGATTGACTAAATCAGGGGTGCCCAAACTCGGTCCTGCAGAGTTTAGCTACAACCCCAATTAAACACACCTGAACCAGCTAATCAAGCTTTTACTAGTCATACTAGAAACTTCCAGGCAGGTGTTTTGTTGAAAGGCAATGTAGGAGCTAAACTCTGTAGGACACCGGCCCTCCAGGACAGAGTTTGGGCAACCCTGGACTAAATGTTACATATTTATATTTAAAAGACTCGATATGAGACCTATTTTAGAGGTTTAGACTGTGTGTGTGTGTGTCGTTAAACCCTAAGCAGGGCTAATGAAGGAATTCTTTAACACTGGGCTACTTCCTTTATCAACAGCCGAGAGGCTGTAAAGGCCAAACTCAGCACTCTCTCGAAGCACTGCAAACCGCAGCCCCAGCAATCCTCTGTTAATGGGATGGGGAGGAGAAAGAAAAAAAAATTAAATTCAGCAGATTTTTGCCAAACATTTTCCTGTCTGAGCCCTGTCAAAACAGCCAGATCCTGATGGGGCGACATTTAAATCTTTAAGCAGCAGAGAGAAATAGAGGGTGGCCCAAAAAAGTCCTGATTAATGTTTAAAGAGAAAATAATGGAAAAACAATGTTAAGAAAATGCAAAAAAGCACTGTTTTTGAATGTCTTTTATTACAGGGAATGGCTAAATAATATATTACAGCCATGTGTTTTACAGCAGGTTTAGTATAGTAGGTTTTGTGAATAGTGAAACCTTAAGTATGCAGAGAGTGACCAAGAACCATGTCTGGAGTGGGACTTTAATAGAGTGTAATGGAATATTGTATGTGTGTTTGTGTATTATTCTTGTTATATATGACAGACCAGCTCGCTCTCTTTTGTATCTGTCTATTTCTGTATTCTGTAATGTCTTTTCCCAGATAGCGTGAATATTAACACTGTGGTTTCACATGATGTATGTGTAGGGTATGCTATTTGTAGCACATGTCGTCCTGTACATTGCTGAGCACATCATTTTGACATGCACAGCTCCTGAAGTACAGTATGGCAGCTTGACATTGGCCTGATCTTGACCTTCATGCAAACTGGTATCTATTTTTTTTGACTCTAGTTAAACATAAGTCTGTGTTACTGAGCATAAGACATTATGTGTAAGGCATAGCGGATAATCCGGCTGAGGAGACAATGCCTCAATTCCACTGCTAACTTTCTGTGTACTTTAGCAGGGGGGGGGGGGGGGGGGGCAGAAGGGGGATCGGCGGGACGGGGGGTCACTTAGGAATCTGCATAGACAGACTCTTTTCCCTGACTGCTGCAAGTTAAATTGCAACATAAGCTCTGTTGGACAGATTGTCAACAAAATATATAAACCTCATCATCATAATGCTAAAAAGCCTCAACGAAAGAACTTGCTTGATCGTTACTTTGACACAAATGGCCAAGCGATCAGGCACCTGAATGTGCCAATGTAGCATAGTAGCATAGATTGGCAAGTGTTGATGATCCAGGGAACACCCTCAAACTTCAGCATAATGGCAATGATTAGCAATGTAGCTTATATGACGACTATTATACTTCACTGTCTGTTCATATAAAAATTGCATAATCTTCGTTTGACATTGCCAGATGTTATTTGTAAGTACCAGGTGTTTTATAACACTGGCTAGACCTTCAACATAACTTGGTTAAAAAAAAACGAGGATGCTTAATTGTTTGAATTGAAAAGAACAAGTACTTTAAAAAATCTTAAATAAACTGGACTTGCAGCTAACTGCCAAGTTATAGCATTAGTGTGACATTAGTAAGCACTTCCTGTTTCTTAAACACACAAGCTACGCTTTTTTATTATAGCAATTGCCGAATAATCTTAAATTTAAGGTTTTACTTTAAAGTATATTAAATCTTGGGTATGAATACTTTAAAGGACATATACAATTATTATATTGCTTGTGACGGTAGTAACGATATTCTTACACCCCCCATGTATACGCCTGGTTCATCCGGTCGGCCTGATGAGACGCGTGTTGAAATCGCCATACTAAGACTATCAAGGCGTTTTTACGTATGCTGTTGAATCCTTACCTCTGAATTATAGTTAAGTATATTTCTCAAATTCAGCTAAATTGCATTTACCTCATTACAACATTGAATAGTACAAGTTTCAGTAGAATATTACATTAGAAGAACACTATATTTTAGTTTACCACAAATGCTTGTCAGTACATTTGTCAGTATACTTTCATATTTATATTATATTATAATATTCAAAGACAAAAGAATAAGTTATGAAATTACATATAGAGACGTACTTAAGTCCTTCTTAAGTGGGTTTGAAAACGCTTTTAAGTTCAAATAATTGTGTTTCTTTTAAATTTAAACTATAATACATTTTCATTAAATTGCAAATAACATGCAATTAAGTGTCTGAAAATATTACATTCAGTTTGCACTTAAGTATATATTTTTAAAGTATATTATTTCTGTAATAACTATGCTAAAGTGTACTTATTTTCCACAGGGGTATGTATTTATTCTCAGTAGCTTTCCTCATGAGACAATATGGCTTCTTTCTAACAGAGTCTATTACTGATGAGCCATATATTTGCTAAGTTAGCAAGCTGACTAAATTAGCTTGGTAGCAATGTGTTTAAAAGAGTGCATGAAGCGTGTTCACCAAAGATATATTTTTAGCTATGTTAGCTTGCTAGCTAGCTACACTATAAAAAATGCTGGGTTAAATATAACCCAGAGCTGGGTTAAAAAGGGACAAACCCAGAGGTTGGGTTGTTTTGACCCAGTTATTGGGTTGTTTTGACCCAGCTATTGGGTTGTTTTGACCCAGCTATTGGGTTGTTTTGACCCAGCTATTGGATTGTTTTGACCCAGTTATTGGGTTGTTTTGACCCAGCCTAGTTGAGGGCTTGTTTTGACCCAGCTTATTCAAGGAGTGTTTGACCCAGCCATTGCTGGTTTTGACCAGCCCATCGGGTTGTTTGACGCAGCTAATCGGATTGTTTAGACAGTTATGGAGTGTTGCCACCAGCTAGTTGAGCTTGTTTTGACCACAGCTCTTGGGTGGTTTGAACCAGCATTGATTGTTTTGACCCAGCTATTGGGTTGTTTTGACCCAGCTATTGGGTTGTTTTGACCCAGCTATTGGGTTGTTTTGACCCAGCTATTGGGTTGTTTTGACCCAGCTATTGGGTTGTTTGACCCAGCGGTTTGGTTGTTTTGAACCAGCGGTTGGGTGCTGGTTCAAAACATCCCAACCGCTGGGTCAAAACAACCCAATAACTGGGTTTGTCCCTTTTTAACCCAGCGCTGGGTTATTTTTAACCCAGCGCTGGGTTATATTTAACCCAGCTTTTTATAGGGTGTATAGAAGATGGGCAAGCAGATGTTAGATTATGTTCTTTATGTCTTAATGTTAAGAACATCTTTTTAAAATGCAAAATGATGCTGGCAGTGCTATGTAATGTTGAAAAGCCACATGTCAAGATGGAAGAGTAAGTTGAATATGATTCAATGCTGTCCTTATCTTATTTTTTAGCTGTTCAGGTCAACTAGTTAATGTATTGAGCATGGCTTTATCTCTAATAGCTGCTTTCTTCAAACCCTACTAACCTCACAGGGCTGTTGTAACAGATTTGTCACCATCACTAGTACATGTTAGCATGTTTTCACTTAACAGTCAATGGATCCTGGCACTGCTGCAGACAGTATCTTTCCTGCTACTATCAGTCTATTAACTGCACTTAGTATTATTGGGGGAGAATGCTTGTAGATCCTAGACCCTTTTATAAGCTCATATTTCATTTTCACCTAGTGGAGAAATTGCAGTTCACACTAGGGGGAGCTATTTAGTTTTGTACAGCGAGACACTAAACCTGAAGTATTAGCAACAATTTACCTCCACTAAATGGAAGGCCATAGGTTTGTGATTCATTTCTGAAGCTTTGATCCAGATTTAGCGTGCTAAAAATTTAATCAAGAGCTAGACTGTTTTATGTAAGTTATATAAGTATATTTAGTAGACATTTAGTAAAGTATGGTGATTATGTGATGCCATTATTAATTATGCATTAAAAATACTCAAACCTTCTTATTGTTTTAATGCTGAAAGTAAATCATTTAAAGAAATTTGCATTTTGCTACCTACTCCAGTCACTTAAATGGCCAGTGCCCAGTATTTTTTCCAGAAATATTTTTGTAACAGGTGTATCGATTCACATGTCTCATGAACTGCATTACAAAGGCCTTTGTTCTACAAATGATCAGACTAATTTGATAGCAAGAATGCTCCAAAAACTGTTAGAGGAGCAATTCTGTGGTTTCACAGATCCATTTCACATCTAAGATGTCAAAGGTGTTGCATCGGCCTCATCAAGCAAGCTGAAGAACTTCTACAAACCTTGGAAACACAAAACTGCTGATTAAATCCTTAAAGGTCCTGGAGCTGGAGGATGTGTTATGTTCAGGGTTATGTTTGTGGACTGTTTGTGGCAAGATGTTCGAGAGCTGCAGGCTTAAGTTTCTTTTTGTCATTGCTAATGATCAGAGCTATAAAGCAGTGCAAAAGTACAGGCATTGTTTCAGTTTACATGAAAGATTTGCATTCAGATAGAGCATGCATGGAAAAGCTAAGCAGATAACCTGGATTCTAACTTGCTTAGTGCTTGATCCAGCTCAAAGGAGTCATACCGGCTTGTAAATTCCCAGCTAATGCAGCATCATTATGAGGGAGCAGACCTTGCCAGAGCTCGCAGAGCAAAGCGAGGTCTCTTTCTTAGTTTGATGACTTACTGATAGTGAATTACATGTGTAGTGCCTTGCAGTAATGGCAGGCCACTCGACTTTTTTATTTCTTTTTTTTTTTTTTCTGAAGGAATTGGGGACCGAGGGGGGGGGGGGGTGGTGGTTCTGATGACAGCATAGTGGTGTATTGTAGACGGTACAGTTGTGCACATCCTGTGATTAGGTCCCCTTTGTGACATTGCAAGATCGCCCCACCGTTGTGCTCCTCTGGAATTTAATTTCGCTATTCAAATTCATATCTACCCAGCAGAGTTTACTAAACACCCATAAGAAAGAAAAATGAGTTCTCAAAGAAACTAATGAGTATAGGTGATTTTTGGTAACAATTTATTTTGATTGTCCACTTTAGACATTCTACTAACTATAAGCAGTGCTGACTAGTAACTGATTAATTGTAATCTGGATTACATAATCAGATTCCAAAAATTAAATACTTGTAATCAGATTATATTACATTCTAAAATACTCATAATCTGACTACAGTTTACTTTTATTGATTAAGTGATTACATATTATTCATACAATAGCAATAATTGATTCATAATTTATTGATTCTCATAATTCCTCTTTTAAATGTTTATTTCTAATATTTACAGCTTATATACAGTCAGAAAGTCTTTCAGTTTTGTGAACATTCACACAAAGACCAGTCACTAGTCAGGTGGCTGGCTGTAATTACACAGAAAATTGAGAGGCATCACAGCATTTAACAGCTGGATTTACAGAAATAATTTCAATTTTAAGAAGTGTTTTCTCATTGCATCAATTACTGATGAACACATTTATTTTTATTTGAATCAACATTCAGTGGGTTAGTTAACCATGCATTACTATATCTTTGGAAGGCTTTTGTATTTCAAACACAATAAAATGCACAAATTCACATTATTTCTTATTTACATGTAATGCAGGGATTCCCAAACTTTTTTGTCAGCTGAACTTATTTCACCTAATATATTTACTTAAAATACCACCTGTTATTTTAAGGTAGTAGTTATAGAAGTAGCACATTTGACGTAAACCTTGATGTAATGTTATGCACTTCATGTTGTTAATAACAGTGAATGTAATATACGCTCTAAAAAATGCTGGGTTGTTTCAACCCAATGTTGGGTCAAATATGGACTAACGCAACTGTTGGGTTAAAAAGCTAATTTAAAAGTAACAAATTTTAACCCAACAGCTGGGTTAGTCAATTTTTGACCCAAAGTTGGGTTGAAACAACCAGCATTTTTTTAGAGTGTTGTTCTTTCTCTTGTATTTATATCAATTGGTACAATATTATCCTATATTATTTAAATCAATGTGATAAACGAGTTAGGTCAAAAGTTATCTAAAATGAATAAAAAAAGTAGTCTGTAATGTAATGGATTATGTTACTAACTAAAAATTTGCTCTTGTAATTTGGAATCAGTAACGCACTAAAATTTGTAAGTAATTTTCCCAGTTCTGACTATAAGTAACTTTGCAACTACATGTCAACTAGCAGTCACAGTGTTAGTAGACTGTTTGTTTAATAACTGCTAACACTTTATTTTGATGGTCCGCAACAGATATTTCTGACATAATGAAACTTGGTTTACACTTTATTTCGATAGTCCACTTTAGACATTTAACTAGCTATAAGTAACTTTGTAACTACATGTCAACTACATGTCAACTAATTCCAATTGATTTGCAACTAAATGTCTACTAACCCTCAGAGTAGACTGTTAGGGTAGGTTTAGGGTCAGTAGAATAAGTTGACATATACTTGCAAAGTTTCTGATAGTCAGTATGTTGTATGTTGTTGACCCATCAAAATAAAGTGTTAGAAGATATTAAGCAGACAGTCTACTAATAATCTAATGACTGCTAGCTGACATGTAGTTACACAGTTACTTATAGTTAGCAGAATGTCTAAAGTGGACTATCGAAATAAAGTGTTACCGTAACTTCGCAAGTATGTCAACTTCTTCTACTAACCCCAACCATAACCAGTCCACTAATACTCTAATGAGAGCTAGCTGACATTTAGTTGCAAAGTTACTTATAGGCAGTAGAATGTTTAAAGTGGACTGTCGATATAAAGGCTCCAGTATTGTCACGAGTCTTCTCTAGTTTCAGAAGACATCAGTGTTAGCCGTCCTCAAATTTGCCAAAAAACCAAAGCTTGCAGTCAAAAGTCTGAGATCTCATTATGAAAATGAAGAGTTTAGAATCAAATTCTTCCATGACCAAGTGATTTAAGCTATATGCTAACCACATATGTTTTACTATATGAACACAGCTGTCTCATTTTTGTCTACTTGGTCACACTTTAGGTTGGCGACCAATTTCATATAACTAAAAGTTACTCTGACTGCCTCAAAAACTCTAATGCTGCTTATTAATAGTAAGTAAGGTAGTTGTTAAGTTTAGGTATGGGGTGGATTAAGGGATCTAAAATATAGTCATGCAGCATAAGGCATTAATATGTGGTTTATAAGTACTAATAAACAGCCAATATGCTAGTAATTTGCATGCTAATAACCATAGTGAGAATTGGTCCTTAAAATAAAGTGTTACAAATTGAGCGTCATGATTTTGCTCTGGGTGTACATATAGTAGGCTTCTGTGGAAATCTGCTGGACCCAAACACAACATGTGGATGGAGATATCCTTGCATCGGATGCCTGTGATTATGGTGAACTGCTCCAGAGGAGTGTCAGGCCGATTTTCACCTGAACCCTTTGGCTTTTCCTCTTCAAACATCCCGATTAGCATAAACAAGTTTTACTGTCTGATCTTTCTTGGCCTCGCGCACACTTTTCAGGTTGTCCATTTATCTGTTTCATTGGCTGGTCAGGTTAATTAGTATGTAAAGCAGCTGATGGAATTCAAAAGCAGAGTCACTAAAATGACAAACATCAAAGGTTTTGCACCTGCGCCAATGACAATGGCCTTTAGTACGGCCCTGTCCTTGGGCAGAATGGTTGATCTATCACCTTTAAAGTTGCCTTCTGAATTTCTTTGCTGGGTCACTGCATTTTGCATCTCTGATTTGCCGAGCCAATTGCTCTGAGGCTTGTGCAAGAGCCAATGTCTGATGCATTCCAGTAATTCATCCACCCCGAGCCCCCCCAAAATGTGTTTCCTCTTCTTCCTCGTCATCATCATCTTCTTTTTTTTTTCTTTTTCTTTTGGTGAGCAGACTGAGGGATCATGATTTAATTGCATGTCTTGCTGTTTTTCTGGCTGAATGGGTAGAAGGCCAATAAGCAATGGTTTGAGCCCCCTCTTAGAGAGGTGGAGACCCCCGGCATGGAGCCAAGATTGAGTTCTTATATTGTTTCCTTGGAAAGCGAGTTTTTGATGAAGCCCTCACGATTGTCTCATGTCAGGTTCAAGATTCTTCGCAAGAACACAATATAAGTCTGATATCAAATTGGGGTGTTTTTTCTTTCTTTCCCAAAAGCACCATTGGTCACAAGTTCAGCTCTTCCCAACATAATTCAGTGTTTGTGTGTTTTCTAAAACCATAGTTCCAGTGATCATTCACAATCAACATTGAGCCTTTGACTCTCAAATCGATTTATTACTTGCTAAATTATTACTCCACCACTTGTATGTCAAAGTAGTTATGAATAACAGTAGTAGTTATGAATTGTTGCATACAGCTAATATGTTTTGATATATATACTGTGTATCATTACTTAGATCTTCTTGCAGGTTAGTTATAACCATCCTTTGTGTGTGTACTTTATTCTGGGAACAGATTTCTATTCTGGGCATGATTGTAAAGATTAAGGACGAGGAAAGAAAGCACAGAGATCTCAAGATTTCAGATTACATTTTAATCTGGCCTCAAAGCAGGTTTCTACATCATGAAGCATCATTATGTTCAAACATTGGATGAGATCGTTATACTGATACAACTTTTATCACAATTCATCTTGACCATTTGAAGAAATTCCTAAAAGCAAGACAATTATACTGTAGAGGTCTGTACCACTAATACCAGTTTAAATATCCTCTCCAGAATTTTTTATAGAAATCACTCTCTTTGCTCTCTGGCCAAGATACTGTAAATATAAACATATTAAACGTGGCAGCTATATGATGTGTTGAATGCTCATGGGTCAAGGTTGGGCTAGTTAGACAGGCCTTACAACAATATATCAATACCATATTTCACAGGAGTTTATGCTGTCATGGAACTTGGCACTGCTTACATGTATGTAATGCTGAGATTCTGGACTGACATGGTAAGGGTGGCCACTAATACAAATTTAAACTTTGACATACACTAATCAAGTAACATAACATGTCCAAGTAACTCTTTTTTATTGTACCAGAGTAAATTAGCTGTACATTATTTTGTTTTTCATTTAATCAACAAATTAAAAGCAGAGCAATAATTACTACTATAATGTACACACACAGAAATATAATAAGTAATATATTGCTATTTCTTTGCATTCTGTTAGTGAGAATTAATGAAAAAAATATGCTTGTTCTATTTTATTTTATTTAGTAACACTTTAGTTCTTCTTATTCTCAGTATTAACTAGTTGCTTATTAACATGCATATTACAATCATATTGGTTGTTTATTAGTACTTATAAAGCACATATTAATGTTTATTCTGCATGACCATATTCTACATTCCTAATCCTACCCAATACCTAAACTTAACAACTACTTTACTAACTATTAATGAGCAGCAAATTCGGAGTTTATTGAGGAAAGGTTATACTTAATAGTTAGTTAATAATGCTGAGAATCACCCAAACATAAGATGTGACCTTGATTTGAACTTTTTAGTCAAGTTTAAATTTCAATTTAAAGTCCCCATGAAACCAAAATTAAGTTTTTGGGGCCGTATCATTAGTATCATATGTTAGTCTTAAGGTTATCTATAAAGCAGTGTGCTCCAAAACAGTGACAAAATTAGCATTTAGAAGACATAAGCATTCAAAGCTTGCAGTTCGTCAATTCCGCCAAAAAGGTCCCCCTCAACGATTTTTTTTGACGTCACATCGTACTTCAGCTTATCATCAAACTTTCTGTCCAATCAAATTCTCTCTAGAATCCGAAGCGCCCGCCCTCTACTCTATAAAATAGACGCTGAAGCCGCGGGGCTGAGATCTGTCACTTGTCCACAGAATTAGTATTTCCTGTACAGTGAATGGCACATATTGCACTATATAGGGGACAGTGAACGATTCAAACAGTGTAAATATGCTTTCCATTGAGGAAAAAAAGAAATCTGGTTTCGCGCTGTGACACGCTAACCACCGCACCGCACACACACTCTGCTCCGGTCCAGAGACACGATAGCATGGAGCAGATCACATGTATCGGGAGTATTGAATTTACACAGAAAGGCTATATTAATAGACCAATATGGATTGGAATAAGTTTGTGCGCCTGCGTTTATACCCAGTCAATAGCCAGCTTTACGGAGCCAAGCACGACTCTAGCCCAACATGTGAAATGATATAAATGAACGCCTATTAGGCTATTTAAAAATAAATAAAAAGAGGCTGCGGGCACTGCCTTTGATATGTCCCGCCTGTCTTCCTGTTTCAGTTAAAATGACGTCAACACATAGAGTAACGCTGCGTGTTTCTAAGCATTTCAGGGGACCTTTACATTTGTTTAGAAGAGTATAGCAAGTCAGGAGAGGTCAACTGCCCCTTTAAATATACTGCCGGGGGTTAAAAACTCCACAATTTACTGGTCTCGGTTTTGACGCAAAATAAAAGAAAAGAAAAAAATAACACACACATACACACAAACCTTTAACATGAATGTTTGCCGCTCAAGATGTCTTACAAAAGGTTCATTTTTCCAAGAAGAAAGAAAGAAAATATCCTGCACATCATCTTAGACACAAAGTTGACTGTGAAAATGGTTATCAGGTTAACCACAAATAATAATGGCATTTCTAGCACCCACTCTTCAGTGGGCCTCAAAGCTCAGACTAAGCCCTGGCCAGCGTCAAAACCCCCGACCACAGATATTCCACTCAGCTCCCTGGGAAAGCCAGCTTCCTTCCCCATGTGTTTTTGCCATCAGCCTTGCGCTAGGCTAGCACTGTAGCGTTTATCTGTGTCTATAACACTTAGCATTCGGTTCTGGTCACACCTCTTCACACAGGGAGAGGCCGTAAAGCCGCGGAGAGAGGAAAAAAGCATGCACGGTGCGCACTGAAGACAGCCGCTCAGCCCGCACCGGGACTCACGTTACCCCCACCTCCATGTCATTCAATCCTGCAACTGTAAATTTTACATAAAGCATGTGAAATCACAGATGCCTGTGCCACAATGGGGTTGTAAAATGTAATTTGTTCTGTAACTCGTGACTTATTTCCCACTAATGCACTCGAGAGATATTTATTATTCCATTAACTGGTTTAGAAGTTGACTTAAAGATTGAAATATGCTATTAGATTGCTCTTATTTAGCATTGATCATCCTTTAACATTCATTTTTGACAAGAAACATTAATCTGGTGTCCAAAAGGACTTGGGCAACTAAGTCACACTTAAAAATGCATGAATGTGTGGGTTTTGCAACCCTTGTGCGAAAGAAGTGTGCTTAATTGAATTGCATGTGCACTTGTAGTGTACTTTAAATCTTAAAAAAAGTACAACTTAAAGAACTGTTCTTACAGATGATATTAATAAAATAAAAGGCTACTTAAGTGCACTTAAAGAGTGTAGACTTTCCCCCCCCCCCCCCCCCCCCCATAAAATATTTCTTTAACACACTTGAATACATTTAATATATTTCAAATGTACTAGATTGCAACTTACAAACTACAAATAAATTTAAATACATGAAATACAATGCAATTAAAGTATATTTTAGTTGCCATCAATTTTGTCAGTACATTCATTTTAACTATATTTATAATAGATAATACATTTCAGTTACATTAAAAATAATTATGAAATAACACAATTTAATCCATCTGAGATTTTTTCTTTTAAATTAGCTTTTTTTTCAGGCTCCTATTAAACTAACATTGACGCTTTTTTTTTTTTTTTTTTTTTACCGACATTTGCAAGAATAAGGCATTTTAATAACTGACTAATAACCTCTTCATTGCCATTAAAGTGAAATTACTAAACCTAAACATAGAAGCCTGATAAAAAATGCTCATTTAAAAGAAAAATTAAATGGTCCACTAAAACACAAACAGCAGTCAAAAAGGCTCTGAAATGCTAAATTAGCTTATGAAATCTTAAAACTGATGGAGGAATAATCATGTGTTTAGATGAGATGAACACAATTAGGCTTCTATTAATAAGCATTGACCTTAAGACTCGTGTACTCTTGTCTTATGGAGAGCTACTCTAACTCATTTTACAAGTATGTTACACTACTTATGTGGTCACCCACACAAAAAAAAAAAAAAAATTCCCCCAGCCAAATTACAGAGTGGCCTCTTTTATACAGTCTGAGCCAAGCAAACAAACAAAAGGAAACAACCTACTTTTCTAAATAGCTGCATATTCCTAGATGTAAAGCCAATCATATTTGCTGTCTTTCTTGGACCAAGGTCAACAATAAGAAGCGAGGCAGGAACACAGATTTATGATGTAGGACTGAGGGGACGTGACCCATCCGCTAAAGAAACATTATCAGTTAGCACAATGCCTTTTGAAGTGAACAAAACTCAAGAAAACGATTTTAAAGGATCATTAGCGGGAGTTTTCAGCCTTCTAGATTATTAAGTAAAGTGTAACAAGATTTCTGTGCACCCATAGGACTGTAGGCGAGGAGACATTAAGAAATAGTCGCGTCACTTATAATTGCCCTAAACTGAGCTGCTAAGTTCAATTAGATCTGCAAAGCATTTAATGTGCGCGTTAGTGACATCGGTGCCTGACAGTGATAGATTTATCTGGCTGGCCTCAATGAGAACATAATAGGCTTGTAGAGGGTTAGGCAGGGGAATATTTAATTATATCGCTAAAAGTGATGTATTTGCTTTTGCACTTAAATTGCCAATGACTGGAGTTAAGCTTTTGATGCTTGATAGACAAAAGGCGCGGAAAGGTAGCTGAAAATAAATATCATCATATTGAATATTCATCAAAGTGCGCAATAAATTCCAATAGTTACAGTATGCGCTGTGAATCTCCAATTCACGGCCTGAAGAACATATACCAGGCCGTATGCTAATACTTATAATACCCCAAAATCTGAATATGTCATGATTTATATATATATTATATAATATAGTATATATATATTATATTATAGATATATACTTTATTTTAAGGTCCAATTATTGCTATTAACAAACCTTTAAGCTTATTAATAGTTAGTAAGGTAGTTGTTAAGTTTAGGTATTGGCTAGGATTAGGGATTTATAATGTGCTCATGCAGAAAAAGGCATTAATATGTGCTTTTTAAGTACTAATAAACAGCCAATATGCTAGTAATATGCATGCTCAATAAGAAACTAGTTAATACGCACCCCCCCCCCAACTGAGATTTGGTCCTTAAAATAAAATGTTAACATAATAACTCCTATTGTCTTTAAAATATGTTTAAAATGTACAGACAAGCATTTATGGTGAAATACACTTCAGTGACTTCACACTTGACTTATTGAAGAAAAAACATTATTTGGGTTCTTGGGTTGGGGTTGTTTATGTGTTATTTGGTTTATATGTTTTCTACAGCCCATATAGACATGGCTTTGCTTTCATGGTGGACCTTTCAAATGTAGCAAGACAGAGAGAGGAAAGACTGTTTTATATGGAAATATTTCAGTGTGAGTTTCCAACCATGGTAGAGGTTATGTCCATCTATGCTGAGAAGGAGAAGAAAAGAGAATAAGAGACATTTTCCTGCGTCCCTGATCTGCGTGTGTCAATGCTCCACCTGGGCCTCTGTCCACTGTGGGGGGAAAAAAGCCGTTGTTACTACTTCAGCATGCAATAAATGTGCAGTAAAGTTGGCACGGACCATATGCACCGTGTGGGTAACGCTCCATATACTTTAATGATAAACCAAACTAGGTCATATATTTTCAAATATTCCTCTCTTATGTGCAGATATTCATATTTGGGGGCAGCTGAACATGGTGCTTTTTCACAGCTGTGAATGTGATGGCCTTGTGAAGAATGAGATGTAAATGTCCTAAATGACATCTCTCAGTGGACTGTAGAGATTCGGGAGCCATGTGTGACACAAGACCACTGGATCTGCTCCGATGAATGTGGGCGAACAGACCACGCAGACGGTAAAGTCATCAAAACTGCCAGATTAATAGTCAAAATTCACAGGAGTACTGATATCTGACAAATTCAAACTAGCAAGCTTTCGACAATTCACACTTTGGATGCAACAAGGCAGATAAACCTTTTAAATATGAAGACAAAATAAAATAAATAATTGTATTTATTAAATAAATATATAATTTTAAAACACAAACATGTCAAAAATAAAACCCTAAGCCTACTTAAACTTAAAATCTCAGTTTAAGTACTAATTTGTCCTACAAAAAAGTTTGGAAATCCCTCTTTTAAAAAAAAATAATAATAAAAAAATAATAAAAAAAAATAAAATTAGTGTATTTAGGGTTTACTTGTAACATTTTCTTCCCTAAAAAATTACTTTATCTTTACCAAGGTCACATGGTTGAGGCAAACAAAATAGTAAACCAAAATATTAACCAATAAAGCAAAATATTAACCAATAATGTCACAACTAAACATTTCCAATCAAATCCTTTTGGATAAAAGGCCTGCCAAACGTTATATCCATACATTATACATTATATTATTCCTTGAATATTCATCACAATATGGATAATGAAACTTAAAAGTGCTGCAAATGCTGTTTTATGCCAAATAAATCTTTAATAAAAACAACAATAAATCTGAGATACAATAGCTAACAAAGTTTTGCACATTTATTTGTGTGCTGCCTGAGTTGGGACGATCGATTAACAGTGTCATTTGATTCACAACTGCTCTTGGACAGAAGCCAGAGAAAAAAAATAAATAAATAAAATAAATCGATAATCAAAGACAGGATAGTAGTTAATACAGCAGGTTTGTAAAAAAGTTGTTGAAAAGAGGTTGAGGACATCTGTTTAAACTGTTTAATTACAATGGCCATTTACTGAAGGTGAGTGAGGAATTCAAGGTACTGAATTGAATGGTTTTAAATCCTATCTTTGTGATAGAATATTTTCGGTGGAGGTTGGGAATTTTTCTTCCACTTCTGTACCATTAACTTGCAGTGTGCCTCAGGGATCAATTTTGGGCCCGCTTTTGTTTTTACTTTATTTGCTCCCTTTAGGCAGGATTTTTTAAAAGTATAACATTCATTACCATTTTTATGCCGATGACACACGGGTGTACCTCCCTTTGAATCATGGGGATAATTATGATATACGTTCTCTGTTAAATTGTCTAGCAGAGGTAAGATGCTGGTTGGCAGCCAACTTTCTAACATTAAATGATTCTAAAATTGAAATTGTAGTTTTCGGACCTCCAGCATCTATTATACATATAAATGACAATGTGGGTCCTTTATCTGTGAATTCTCATACTCATGCAAAAAAATTGTGTGTGATCTTTGATAATGGTCTTAAATTTAAAAACAAATTAACTCAGTAGTAAAGAACAGCTTTTATCATCTCAGATCCATTGCGAAACTGAAAGCGTTTTTATCACCAAGGGACTTGGAGACTGTGATCCATGCTTTTATTTCCTCCAGGCTGGACTACTGTAACTCCCTGTATCTTGGTGTGGCTAAGTCCTCTCTATCTTGAGTTCAATTGGTACAAAATGCTGCCACCAGGCTTCTTACTGGAGCTAGAAAGAGGGAACACATCTCAAATGTTCTGGCCTCTCTTCATTGGCTGTCAGTTGAATACAGTGTTAAATTTAAGGTTTTATTGTATGTGTATAAGGGGCTAAATGGCCAGGCTCCACAATACATCTCTGATCTTCTTGTCCATCGGAAATGTTCTAGGCCCTTAAGGTCCTCAAACAGTTTGCTGCTGGCTGTCCCACAGGCACGTTTGAAGTTAAAAGGAGATTGTGCTTTCTCTGTTGCGGCTCCACGAATGTGGAACGATCTGCCGGTACACCTTAGGCTTTCATCCGATGTTGAGTGTTTTAAATCTTCACTGAAAACATATATTTTCTCTCTGGCTTTTGGATCAATGCAATTTTATTAATCAGGGTGTTCTCTTGCTAGTTTATCTGTTTTATTGTATTGTATTTTCTTTTAGTGTGTATTTGATCGTTTTACGTTTTTAGATTGTACGACACTTTGGTCAGCCGCTGCTGTTTTAAATGTGCTTTACAAATAAAAATGCCTTGCCTTGCCTTGCCTTAACACAGGGACTTGATAAGGGATCAGAAAGCTTTACTGCTTTGTTTGACTTCTTAGGAGGGGATGTAGTGAGAGTTTTTGTCTCACAGTGATATCAAACTCACCCAACTTCAGAAACAATCAGTAAAGCACAGAGTTGACTGATTGCACAGATTTCCGTTTTCAGATTTGCTTTCTGCATATATTTAGTTTATTTGTTACCATTGCAGTCATGATAAAACAGACTTACTTCTCTCCATCAGTTGTTGTTGATTGGAAGTCGGTGTTGCACTCAAAAAATAATTTGAGCTTGCAGTCAGTTTTGTAAGGGCAGGGTCTATGCTAAATTAAATTAAATTTAACATTATGAGGACAAAAAGAAAAAAAGGATGATTCATTCAAAATGAGATCTATAACATGCATTTACGAAATGTATTTTTTATGTCAACTTTGGGGTGTGTATTTCACTTTACTTTTTATTATTTCGTTTTATTTATGTTAGTCTAACTTTTTATGCATATTATAATAAAAACATTTAATATTAAACACACACATAAGTACAATTCTTATTCAAATATAGGCTTTGGATATTTTAATACAAAAATAAAAATCTGATATTATATTATTAAATTGTAATCTATAAATTACATAAACAAAAGTAAAATAATAACAATGTATCAAATTTAAGGAAACAAAACATGTAAAAAAGGCCTTGTCCTCTGGAAAGGACACAGGGCAAAAAACAAAAGAAAGGAGAACAGGGAAAAAAAAGAGAGAGACAAGGAAAGTTCAGTGAAAAAGAGCCATTGAGGAAACAAACCTGATTTATTATTAGCAAGAATCAGCAGCAGATGTCAGAGTCTGACTGACCCTCTGCAGCCAATTAGTGAATTGCAGGCAAAGATCTCTCTCTCTATCTGCTTGTCTTTCTCTCGTCATCTTCAGACGTTCGTGTGCACACTCCTCTTCACCTTTTCTGTCCTCACAGCCTCACAAACAAACCAATGTACTGCATACAGAAACATGCATTGGTGAGTGAAATACTTGTGTCATTACACTGCATTACTTGAGGTAATTCCTGAAGATATTTACGTTTTTAGTAAAGAGTTGTGAAAGCCTTTGAACTTTAGATAAGACATTATTTTCAAGCTTTTCGCCACGCACACATTGGTCATATTGCTTTAAATGAAGCCACATGCAGTAAACAAGTACCAGAAATGATAGCGAAGAAACGTAAACAGTCATGGGTAAAATCAGTGAAGTGATAAAGCAGCTGGACCTGATTCATCTCTGCCTGAAACATGGAGCACTTCTTGCACAATCATTTATGACAACATCTCATGAAAAATGAAGTTCTATGAAGCCTGTTGCCCGCTGCAGCCACTGTTTTGAGCTACATGCTTTTGGCAAGCAAATATTACCCATGAGCTGTTATTTCTCACCACAGAAGAGTATATTTAGGTTAGTGGGTTACAGATGTTTGAGCGGCGTTCATAACACTAAGCAAACTGAAGCACGGGGCCAGACGCATAAGCAATGTTTTATGTTTCCAGTTTCTCATGTGGCCTTGCCCAATTTCAGAAAACAGCGTCTGGCCTGCCAGTCTCAGAATTATGAAACTTAATGCAACCAATAGTGGAATGAACACAAACATAGCCGAGGATCAGCGGTCGGAGAGACTTGTAGAAGGTGTCTGAAGAACGATTGTAATGTCATATATCTTACAGTTTGTATATTTGATTATGTTAATCGGAGTCTGTGGTGGTTCCTTCCTCCTTGAACTCGAGACGAGGAGTTTCCTTTGCTCTAAACATTTTTCTTTTTCTTTTTGAGAAATCAGTCCAAAATTTCCAGACAGATTGCAATTAAATAGGTGTGCTGAGCAATCACCATAGACCATGCAAGCCAAGCAGGTTTACTGTATATTATAGAAAGCAAGCAAGTGCTATCTGCTTGCATTTACATTCTTGTTACCATCTCTAGCACTTTCTTGGCACAGGACTTCCCAAAATTGTGTATGGGTATTGAGTATCACTTAAATGATGTTTAATTTGTGGTACCACTTTACCTGAAGACTTCATGCATAACACACTATAAAGGTTTTCGTAATGTATGTTGTTATGCATTATATATTTACTTAATAATTGTAACCAAAGTTAAAACGCCATTTGATATTTGAAGGTTTGTGTGGCCATGTGTTTACTGCATACACTTCTAATAGATAAGTATTATAATGTATTAAAACTGTGGTTACAATTATTCACGGGATCATCCAATGCATTATAAGGTGCATTGCAAAAGCATAATTAATGCATTAAAAACAGTACTTTTATAATGCATTGTATGCAAAGTGTTACCTTGCACTGTTACTTGCAATAGCTGTAACATATCTTTTAAGTAAGTCTTCTTCAATAATTGAACTTAGTTGTGGTCACAGCCCTTATTTTATCTGACAAACAAGCTGTCAGTCTCCATTGCAAAGCACATTTTTTTTTAGCTAGATGATGCAAGTGAACGCAGTGCAACAATGCGGCTTTCTGCTGTAATGTAATCAGTGGTTAAACGTTCGTTTTATGGTATTTAATGGTCCATGAGTGAAATAATAATTAAGCTAATGGCTTGTGTGATATTTAATGGTTAATGAATATGAGGCAACTTTGGTTTGCCATATCAGTGATCAATGTTGCTGTCATCTTACACAAACAAAGGCCAGAGTTTTCTGTGGGAGGGATACACAATTGTTCTGATGATGGAATAGAGTGACTGATTTATAGTTAACACTTTCTACTTTATATACAGTAATATTAAATAACTAGGGGTTGTTAGCAAATAACCAAGCGTATTATTGCAAGCTATGTTAATAAGCAGAGTTTAAAAAAAAAAAAAAAAAAAAAAAAAGTCTTAAAATTGCCAGCATAATGTCCTTTCGGGTGCCACTCCCCTGTCTTCTATTGGTCGACAAATAGCTTGCTCCACCCCAAAGACGCACCGTTGGTTGACCAAGTGGGTTTAAATGCTCAAATAATGTTTTAAAATGTTTCAAAATGGCACAGAATGTGCACTCTTCCAAACAGTTTAAAATGCATTCACGTGTAGGCTGTTCATGTTGGTTTTCAGTAAAAGTGTGTTTTTCAATAATGGGTTTGTGTCATTGATTCATGTGAATGTAAAATGTTTATGTCATTAAATGCTGTGTAGAGTAACATTTCATTTCTATTCTTTCTCTACAGAGCTCTTATAACTGAAGAAAAAAAAAGTAAGTGTAAATAGGGGAAATAAATCGGTCTCAAATGAGCCTGGTTTAGTTTGGCTGGAGAATGAGGATGTTAAAAGTCAAACAGAAACATATAAATCTCAACTCTACTCCCCCTGCTGACTCTCTTGTATAGTACAATTGTACTATACTATACTGGCTCGCTATAAACAGGGAAATTGTAAGCCTCCACCACAGCCATGTATGTTAGGCACAACCCCAGCTATGAGTTAAATCTTGCCATAAGAAAAAAGCCAACCAGTGCCAAACAAACACCAAAGCAGAAGTCTGGGATCTCAAAATCCCATTTAAACCTGGAAAGGTTTAGAAAAAAAAAAGTGTGATGTGAAGTAAAGAGGAACTACTGTATTTAAGATTCTGCCACTAATCAATTAAGCAACTTTAGAAGACAGATCATTTTTTTCTTGCTTTGCATTATGCTTTTTTTTAAAAACATTCTCTCACCATGTTGGTCAACATGAATCATCAGGCTTTGACTTGTGGAGTTCATACCAGCTTGAGTGCTTCTCTTTCAAAGCTAAACAAGCAACAAACCAAATACTAAAACATTTTGAAATGCAACTTTTCACTGCAACATTTATTTAGAAAGCACATTCAAACACCATCAACTGATCCAAAGTGCTGTACATTACAGAAGAAGAAAAAAAGTTTGCTCTGCAAAAGCAACATTTACACACTGGCCATAATTTCACTCATTGTTATGTCAACTTTTCCCCAACTGTTATGTTTAGAATTTAGAAGAGCAGAGAAACATTTTCACCAGCGTCGTCGTCATGCAATGTAAAAAGTACATAGTGTTTGACAATGCAAATCTTTGTTTATCCTGCGTATAATACTTTTTGAAACTTGAATCTAATGGGTAACACAAATAGCAACAAACACTGAAAGAAAAAAAATCGGTAACCTACAATTGGTAACATCTACATGAACTAGATTTATTCAAGTCAAAAATGTTATGTAACATCACTGAATCAACCTGTATACACTAAATCATATATGATTCTTATGGGTTAGAACTAGCTTTGTAAGATAGTTTTCACAGGTTTTCTACTTTTTACAGTGTACTTGCATTGCATTTCAAGAAATGGTTGTTGAATAAAATATATTTTAATTAATATATTTAGTTTATTGCAAAATCCAATGCAGTACAGTTCACACAGGCCTCTCTTTTCCATCTGTGTGTAATGCTGTATACTCACTATTTGCGTATATGTAAGGTTGAGTGGATGAACATTTCCATGGACAGGTCATCAGCAGGTCACGGTGTTTTTTCTGGTTGTAAGTTAGCTTATATTTTTTCCTTGCTCTGTATGTCTGTTTGAATATGTTGTGTGTAGATTCCCTGGACTGGGCTACTTGGAAATGAAATGCAAATGCACAGAGCTATTAACTAACTTTGTTCCTTGTTTCCCAGGATCAAAGCTTGATGCAGGCTTCATTATGTTTGTGCAAGCAGACTGAACGTTTGAAGTGACAGAAGTATAGAAAAGCCCCCAGAAACCGGTAAAAATGGCGTGCTAATGGCCAATGCTATACTGCTGCACCAATCCAGAAAGAAAGATATTAACACATTTGCTTTTTGTTTCCACGGAAGAAATACATTTGTCCTGAAACAGTGCAAAGATTGTGGCAAACCTGTTTTAAATACTAAAACTGTGTATTGAGCTAATGTGTTGCGTGGATGTCAGTTCATGAGTGTTAATGAGGTCTACACCAGCCCTTAAGTACATGATACTGTTGATTTTGCAATCACAGTTTTCCTATTTTCAGAAGATTAGTGAACTAATATGTGTGCATTGAGATAATCCTAAAAGCTTTTTACACTTAAGGCCGCGTCGGTCGCAAAATGTGACGGTAACATAATTATTAAACACTGTACAAAGATCTGTCTTTAAAATTATTAACACATTTGTCACAACAGCTGTGAAGCGCAAACACAAAGCAGATCTTTACAACTTCAATGCTGATACGTGAAAAGAAAAATTGGGACAAAATTTAGACAATATTTTTATTATTAAAAAATATATATAAATTTATTTAGAAGTGGATTTGAAGCTGAAGATAGCGTTTACTTATTTTATTTTATTATATGTGACCTGGAGCTTAAGTCGCTGGGGTATGTTTGTAGCAATAGTCAAAAATACAGTGTATGGGTCAAAATTATAGATTTTTCTTTTATGCCAAAAATCATTAGGATATTACGTAAAGATCATGTTCCATGAAGATATTTTGTAAATTTCCTACTGTAAATATATCAAAACTTAATTTTTGATTAGTAATATGCATTGCTAAGAACTTCGTTTGGATAACTTTAAAGGAGATTTTTTTGCACCCTCAGATTCCAGATTTTCAAATAGTTGTATCTCGGTCAAATATTGTCCTATCCTAACAAACCATACATCAATGATCAGCGTATTTATTCAGCTTTCAGATGATGTATATGCCTCAATTTCGAAAAATTGACCCTTATATCTGGTTTTGTGGTCCAGGGTCACATATTAGTTTACTAATATCTATCAAATGCATCATATTCAGTTTTGATGACTGAATTCTGTGGTCCGTGATTTTATTAAAACCTGGCACATTTTTCAAAAGCTTAATGTGAAAATAACGTTTTCTGATATTAATAACCATACCATAATAACACTCAATGTTTTCTCTAAAGAATATGCTGTTTTAATTCAGTTGAGTAGGCAGGATATGTTTTTCCAAAGCCATGTGAGAGAGTGGACAAGAAAATTCATAGTGGTTACGCGTAGACCAAGGAAATTGTTTGCAATGTGACAACATATGGTTATATTGCACATACGAGGACTGACGAGGGAAATCTCTGTTACTGGAAACACTTAAAGCAGTGACATAGGCTTTCTGGGAAATGTCTGCACATATAATGATTTAGCAAAGTTCATTGTTGCCCATCATTGTTCGGAACAGTTTACTTTTTCAGTGTCATATGTTACATATGGTTCGCATATTACATATTATTGTAATTGATTACAATAGCAGCCAGAACAACTATACCTAATTACATGCAGCTTCACAAAAGGATTACATATTAATTACACGCAGTTCACATGTATTACGTAGTAATACTTATGTAATTACACTGTAATGAATACTGTAGTTTGGCCACAGAGTAAATTGTTTTTGTAGCTGATTTATATATTGTTGTCTTGTTGCATACATCAGGATTTAGTGTTTAGGAACTGCTGAATGAAGGCTCTTAACTGTTATCTGCATCACTGCAATTAGTAGTATGATTTTATTTTTTCTTCTTTTTTTTATTTTTTGAAAACATCAGACCTGGAAAGCATCAAAATGAGCATGCAGAGCTGTGGTTTAACGGTTAGCCTCCTTGTTCCTCATGCAGAACTCACAAGTCTGTTTCCAACAAGCACTCTAATATTATTCAATGCAAAATGAATTGTATCACCTTTTTCTTGGTGCAAATATGGCAATCCTTTTAAAATGACTCCTAAAGCACACAAACCCATGGGATTAGGCATTTCATATAGTGGGGCTAGACCTCCCCCGAGGCTTCATTAAGTCTCAGAAATACCTCGACACTGTTCACACTCTGTAAATCTGCGAGCCTCGCGTCACAGGCCCGCTGCAGCCGCTCACCCCCCAGACCTGCCCACTCACCTTTGACACGACAGGACGTTTTTATTGTGCTGCTGCTGAAAAACTGAGTCTTTGTTTGCATGTCGAATTTCATGAGCTTAAATCGGTAACTGTTTTACATCACAGCGTCCATTTTACACACACGTAAACCTCATTAATTACATTATTATTCTGTATTAACATAAAATGTCAGTCAAAGGTTTGCACACTTAGTCTTTATTATTACAATTTATAATAATATAATCAAAAACTATGACATTACACAAACGGAAGTAGAGTTTCTAAATTCAAGCTAGACAACAGAAGACATCAGGTGCATCCTGGGATACAGAGTTTTCATGATGGACACCTGTTGAATGTTTGTCATGTACTATTTGCTCCAACTCACTTGTTAACACTATATTTTACAATGTTCATGTTACACATATTACCGAAATGAATCATTATACTATTAACAAGAAAATGTGCATTTACAAGCATTTAAAAAAAAGACATGATTAGAATTATTCTATAATAATTTTTTTAATTGCAATTATACATAAGCACATGAAAACAGGAAAACTGTGTATGCAATTCCATGATAACATGACAAAAATATGCATTGCTTAATAGCCCCCTACTAAACACGTAGATGTTTTTTGTGAGTTAGTAGGCGTATCAGATGTATCATACTTCAGACAAGGTGATCATTCTTAAATTATAGGAAGTGCAACTTTGGAAGAATGACTATAAGATGTTTCTTATTTAATAATGCAAGCATGTTTTCTTTCAGTAAGTGCACTGGAGGCAGTGTAATGATGAATTTGGGTTGTCCCACGCTAAGTCTTGGGAAATCAACTCAGATACACAGGGGACAAGAGTTCTGGAGTAAGAGCTATTTTTCACAGAAAAAAAAAGGAGATGTTTTTTTTTTTTATATATATATTCCTCATCAAAAGAGATACTTTAACATGCAGAGAAAATAAAAACATACAATAAAATAAAAATGTTTGTTATTAAAAATTAAGTTCTTAAAATTCTTAGCTTGAGAAGAATTTATATGAATCATTCAGCTTATAACTTTATGTATTTTATAAGGAAATTAATCTAAATTAATTTGCTGCAGAATTAATTTAGAAAAAAATTTTTTTTATTTTTTTATTTTTTTACAATTTCACAACTACAAGATTTTACACATTATCAAAAAAATCACACACGCACACACACACACACACACACACACACACACATCACACACACTAAACAGTGAACTGTGAACACACTGTATATTAGCCTCTTTCCATTAAAACATTTTGTGAAAAGTTATCATTCTAAAAGAAAACAGCATTTTGACCTGATGGCATGACCTTTGTACTGCCCTATAACATAATGTGGAACTTGAGGAGACAGGTGCTTTTGAGTTTCCTGTCCCACACTGAACCGAGGCAAAAAATCACAAAGAAAAGCTGTAAAAGACAGAATGAATGGTCAAGCAAGTAAGGCCTTTTAAAAGAATAAAAGAAGATGAAAAAATGGGGAGAGAGAGCAAGAGAGGAGGAAAGAGAAAACCCCTCCCGCGGTACACAATGCTCATAGCTGGGGTTAAGTGCTAAGATTTCATCCAGTGGGACTCGGGGTCCACATTTAAGCCTTCCATGGTGCAGGGGCCACCCCAGTCATCTGACATAATCACAATGATGATATACAGGGACATTAGAGCAGGGAGCCGCTGACATGCCGAACAATAGCTCCTCACAGCAGGACCGGCCCTCTGGGCATCCAGGTGCAGTCCCAGGCCGTCAAATCCCCCCCCCCCCCCCCTTCGGCCCTTGTTGTGTGGCCAGAGATGCTCTTTCAGGAGTGGGATGAAGGGGGAGAAAGAAAGAGATCAGAGGTGGGAAGAGAGGAAGTTAAGAAGGTCAAAAAAAAGTTATAAGGTAGAAGACTGTGAACCCGCTCCTCTGTAACAAGAGTTTGGTGTAGAAAAATACGCACACGCACCAATGGCAAAAAGTGAAGGGGAACAGAACAGGATCTTCTCCATCAGGTCAGTCGATCTTTTGAATGAGAGAGAGAAAGAGAAGGGAGTCGAAGATCCGTCTGTCAACAAGAGTTTAGAGCTATTGGGGAAAAAAAGCATAGTCCCTGGTCTCGACGCACAGATGCTTCCCTGTGTCTGCTCACTCAGACGTGTGTCCGGCAGGGCTGACCGGGCACAGAGATGCCCCTATTACCCACAATCCTGCGCTCCCGACTGCCCGGGCCAGGCTCAGATTTGGAAGCTTCAGTGAGCAAATCCTTGACATTGCACACATTAGAGTTTAGCCTTCTCCATGTGTGGTCCAGTTGTGCAGTCTTTCTTTTTTTTTAAAAAATCCTTCTATTAATGGGTTAAGTAGTTACCTTGTCACCAGACACATAAAACCCTTAACCCTGTTTTCAATTTTTACATTTTAAGGGGGGGAAATGCTTTTCCGAAGTTTGGTTTTAGTGTTAGTTACTGTGGCAACATTTTTGGCAAAATTATTTCGCAACTGTTTCAGAGTGAAAAATCCAGCGAGTGGAGCTAAAAAAGCGGGTTAAAATGTTCTCCAGATCAACGTGACTATGCGAACATTTTATTACGTTGGTTCACGCAGGTACAGCGGGCAGTTTGGTGAGTGACGCTAAAATGTTGTTTTATTGCGCATGAAAACAATGCACCCCCGACTCTAACCCAAAACAAAACTGTTAAAGAAAGAAAACTTGAGATTAAAAAAACAAACGCATTTGACCATGCATTTGAACATGTCTTCACACGCTTGAGCTCTTTTGACGAAAAATTTGGAGGTGGATATGGGCCTATAATGCAAACGTTAAATATACAAATCATGCACTTTTGCACTTTTAAAGTATATTCACTAGGCCCCACTTTATATTAAGTGGCCTTAACTACTATGTACTTACATCAAAAATTAAGTACAATGTACTTATTGTGTTCATATTGTATTGCAAAACACTTTTGCTGCTATTGAGGTGGGATACGGGTAAGGTTAGGGACAGGTTTGGTGTTATGGGTAGGTTTAAGGGTGGGTTAAGGTGTAAGGGATGGGTCAACGGTGTAATTATAAATGTAATTACAGAAATTAATTACAGATGTAATTACATGCAGGTATTTTTAAAATATAAGTACAATGTAAAAACATGTATGTACACAATAAGTGCATTGTACCAAATTATTAATTTAAATGTAAGTACATAGTTGTTAAGGCCACTTAATATAAAGTGGATCCATTCACTGTGTTTTGAGCAGATATTTGAGCACTTTTCGAGCAGATAAGAAGAAACTGTGCGAAATTGAGTTTTCGTTAGGCTATTGCTAATCCTAATTTGTGTGAAAAAGAATACAAGTCGTTGGTGTTTCACTATCTCTATAGTGTTCATTTCAGCTGGAAATTGCAGCGAATGTATAGGCACGTTTGGGGAGTTTTGCAAAAATGTTTTCCAATGAGCCTGGGTTGGTTTTGAAAGGTGTTGTTGATTCAAGAAGAGATTCCTTCTCTCAGCCACCCTTGGACAAATTTAGTCCCTCAGAGAGAAGAACTGTGAATAAATTGGAAATATAGGAGAGGAAAGGTGGCAGGAATGTTGATTAATGGTAGTGGTGTCGTTCGCACGGAATCTAAATCTGACAGGTTGGCATCAGATGGTCGTGCCCATCAACATGCCGCATTCTCGGAGAGAAATACATTTTTAATTAAAGCAAAGCATAACTCGATCCTGGAGGAGTGGAGAACAAAATACATAAATGGGGGCTATTTGCAGAAAGATTTATTCTTTGTTCACACTTCATTTCCCCTCTCACACTCTTTCACGTTTCCTTTTTGCTCTCTCCGTCCCTCACACACCGACTCCCGAGTCCCGACCATCTGCGTTTAACGCTTTGAGCGCATTTACATTTTTTCTTTTTCTTTTTTAACATCAACAACTCAATTTCTTGAGCAAAGACTAGTGTATCTTTAAGGAAAACGTAACTGCTCCGTCAAAACTTGTCATATCTCCAGGCTGCATTTGTCACACAGAATAATCATAATAGCCAAGAGGGCCAACCCGATCTCATGAAAGTGCGTATAATCAGTACGCCAAATAAACGACGCTGTTCTTGGCTAAGCAAAATGACTTTTGGCGTGTAAGCTACGCGATGGGTGGTTTAGGGTTGTGGGGTAGATCGTATATATTTCCGCGAACTGCGTATCAAATGCACGCCAACAAATTTCGTATCATGTGCACGCGAAAACTGCGTATTATATGCACGCCAAACACATGCATATCAAATGCAAGGCAACAAATTTCGTATCATATGCACGCGAAAACTGCGTATTATATGCATGCACGCCAACAAATTTCGTATCATATGCACGCGAAAACTACGTATTATATGCACGCCAAACACATGCGTATCATATGCACGCCAAAGTCCTTTTTTGCGTATCAATACCACGAGTTTTCGTTTTTATTTGGCGTACTGTTTATACGCATTTTCATGAGACCGGGCTCAGAGGGCTTGAACCTTAAAGCCGTGGTTATGGGTAAAGCGGGCTGTGTGGTAGGTAGGACATGAATTGTGGAGTTTTAAGCCATCCAGGGCCGTGGCGGCCTCGTTTTCACGTGTAGATAGCTACAACATTCCTCTACGGCTAGCTGATCTCCCCTCTGAGCCGCCGGTGAACGCCTGCTTAAACTCAGCCGGTGACAGAACGCGAGACATGCACGCAAATTAATTCAGGGTTTGCGTGCCTTTCTTTGCTCAGCTTGGATAGCTACTGGAGCATGATGGAGGATTTGGAAAGAGTGTAAAATTTTGTAACGCACCTTCAATGTAATATAGGCTGTTCTGTTCATTCTCTCTGTAATATTCAATTCACATCATGCATTGGCTTTAAAAAAAAAAAATATTATTCGAAAATAATATATTGTCCTGGGCTGGCACCAGCGTGACAGTTTTCTTATCGTATAATTTTCATTGCAGTTTTAATCTGTTACTTCCTTTGCTCTTTATGTTGAGTTATAAGGCCCATGATTGTAATTGAAATTGATTGGGCTTCTTTCTTTGTTTTATTTTAGGTGGATATAAACTGAACACGTTTTGAGAAGCATACGGATAGAAATGGTAAGGTAAATCCTGCTCTGTTCCAGAACCCAACAATATTCTTTACAAAACAGATTCTTCACAGGTCACATCTGGAGGTTATTGTTATTTGAGTATCAATTCAAGTGGTAATGCTGATTCATATTCTTCATGAGTGAGGATCATTGGAGGTAGGATGGAATCTGAAACAATGTAACACGAGGAGTACAATGTTACACAGTGGTCTGGGATGCTGGGGGGGGTTTCCCACACGTGAATGAAGGGAGAAGGAGAAGGAATGCTGAACTGGTAGAGTTAGTGGTTTGACAAACTGCATCACTTTGTATGAGGAACACAGGAGGGCAGTCTTTAGACACTAACAGCAGTCCCTGCACACTGCAGCACCTAAATTAAAAACAATGCACAGTGGCCCCAAAACGTATCTGAACACTTAAAAGCCACAATTATGAATGCATAAAAGTCTGCATTTAAAAATATCAAACCAGAGCTTCACTTTTCATTTTTTGTAATTAATTTTAATCAACTGGTGTGCCAGTGACTTTCAATGCCCTCGGCGAGTAACCGCAAGTGTAGTTCATCACATGAACAATGATCGTGTTTGACAACCAGAAAGAGTCCAAATAGTTTTTGTCTTATTTTTGATCAGTCTATCTACTGTTTTATATGTTACTGGGTTTGGAATATTGTTATCTAATGCAGTGATATTCTGACATGGAGCATAGTGTCCAAACACTGCTTCAAAGAACTGCTTCAGATTGCAGCAAATCAAAGCAGTACAATACAAAAAGCTGATATTTGGCAAAAACGTCAAACGTTCCTGGAAATGCACAATGTTAACGTGTACAAAATATGTTGTATTCTGAAGATTAATTTGTAATGTGAGATATTCGAGCTTCATCACACAGATTGGAATCAAAACTCCCACTCAGTTTTCCAGTTCATTATGCAATGGCAAATGAACTATGATTGCTGAACTCCCTCTTTAGTGCATTTAATTTCTAACATCTTAATGTTAGATCACTTTTTACAACTCATTGCTTTCATAGAATATTTTAAAGACTGAGGTTGTGCATTGCACATTTCCTTTCTAATGTTCTGTTTAATTAAAAGTGCATTTTAATGCATTTTAGTGCATTTTAACAGGATAACAATAATTATACCCACTCACATTATCAGTATGATCTTAAACTAAATCAATGGCCATTCTGAGTAAACTCTGGTTTTGTGGAAACTCCATAAATGTGACTCTGGAGCACAAAAGCAGTCTTAAGTCGCTGGGGTAAATTTGCAGCAATAGCCAAAAAAACATTGTATGGGTCAAAATTATAGATTTTTCTTTTATGCCAAAAATCATTAGGATATTAAGTAAAGATCATGTTCCATGTAGATATTTTGTAAATTTCCTACCATAAATATATCAAAACGTATTTTTTGATTAGTAATATGCATTGCTAAGAACTTCATTTGGACAACTTTAAAGGCGATTTTCTTAGTACTTTTTTGCACCCTCAGATTACAGATTTTTAAATAGTTGTATCTCGGCCAAATATTGTCCTATCCTACACTCTAAAAACCCAGCAATTGGGTTGTTTTGACCCAGCGGTTGGGTTAAATGTTTAACCCAACATTCTGGGTAGTAACCCAACCTCTGGGTCAAAACAGCTCAGTTGCTGGTTTGTCCCTATTTTACCCAGCACTGGGTAGTATTTAACCCAGCATTTTTAGAGTGTAACAAACCATACTCATGGAAACTGGAAAGCCATATGATGTATAAATCTCAATTTTGAAAAATTGACCCGTATGACTGGTTTTGTGGTCCAGGGTCACAAATATCTTCAGGTTGCATTCTCCTCAGAGCAATAGAAATCTATCTCTGCTCTTTAGAGGAAATGAGCGGCAAAGAGTGCGGTGTTTGCATGTGTGTTGTGATGTGTAGTTTGGCCGGAGCAGCAGGCTGATTAATCTTGCTGTCACATGCACACTGCCTCAGATCGACTGCCTAATAAAACTCATAAACAGGTAAATAAGCAGCCTAGCTCGTTTCTTAATCCCAGCAGCGCATAAGCAACGCGAGACAGTCTTCAGCTTAAATGAGGGACAATAAGAGTGATTTACTACTGTGAGAGAGTATGTTTGTTTGTGTGTGTGTGTGTGTTTTGGTGCAGCTACCTGTTAGAGTCTTTGTGCGAGTGTGTTTGAGGGCATGTCTCTCTAGCATTTGCATTGGTTTGGTATTCTTTGTGTTCGTTACATATTTGTCAACTGTCATGACGTTCCTTCACGAGCACATGTGCACGGGTTCCTCCTCTGTGCATGCTCTTCAACGGCTGCAAACTGCTTTTGTCTTCATTCTGTTGCTATTTCAACAACAAAATATGAAAACTAAAAGAGAATTTGGTAACACTTTAGTTGAGGGACCAATTCTCACTATTAACTAGTTGCTTATTAGCATGCATGCTACTAGCATTGGCTTTTTATTAGTACTTATAAAGCACATATTGATGCCTTATTCTGCATGACCATATTTTAGACGCCTTAACCCAACTCAATACCTAAATTTATACTATTAACAATCAATAAGCAACAAATTAGGATTTTTTTAAATTAATTTTTTTAGGCAAAAGTCATAGTTAATAATTAGTCAATAGTGAGAATTGGTCCCCAAACTAAAATGTGACTGAAAGTTTTATTTTTGTTTAGCTATATAACCACATTGGAGTCACTAGCAGACAAATGTTCCCTTTTTTAAATCTATCCCATGTCTTTACATGCTTGACCTAATAGTGTTTTAGCTCCTGTCGTGACTCCTGGGCCTCCATGTATGCAAAAACACCAAATGTGTTGACTTTGCTGGGACGTCTGGTGAGGAGATGGTCCTAATCATAAGGAAACTATGCACAGTCACTCCAGGAAGGGCTGATGAAAAAGAGGAGGGCAACACTGAGAGGTCTTTCACCGAAACCTGCTTTCTTCCATTTATGAGCCACTCAAAACCTGCTTTCTTCCATTTATGAGCCACTCATGCAGTCCCATCTGCAACACTCAGCCTGCGCCATGAATTCATTAGATATTCAGACGTTCAACAACCCCCTCTGCCAAGCCTTGTTATGTTATAGATATAATAGTTTTGCCTATATAAATAAAGATGATGTATTTATTGTCTGTAAAGGGTTTGGAAGGGTTGCAAGAACATATTAAATAATATGCATTAAGTAGTTTAATTAAACCTACTGTGCAAAAAGGCCGCAGTGAAAGGTAGAACTGCTATTACGCAATGACATTTCTGATGTGCATGATACGCAATATACTCCAAGATTTATTAATGAAGACTCAAATTGTGTAGATGTGTTTCCTATCTTCTGCTAGAGTGGCACATCTGACTCGAAATCGCCGCTTTATGAAAAAAAACGAGTTTGATCGATCAAGCCATGTAAGTTGTGTGAGTGAGTGAGTGCGCTTAGGTTTTCAAACATCAGGTGTCCCGTCACGCACCATTGCCAGACGCACTGTATTCCCTCACGTCCGATGCGGATCCGAGACTTCTGCTGATGCCCTTGAGCCATTTACCCCGTGTGTGCTATTGAGCAAAAGCAAAATGTTATTGAACACTGCTCTCAAATGTAATAAATGATTAATTAACCTTTTCATTCAGCCATTGTCATCAGAATAGCACAGTAAAGGTACTTGGGGTATTACTTTGCCGCATGACACAATCACTCATGTGCCCCTCATAAAGAGCTTTTTTATTTTAGTATTATTATTATATTTTAATAAAGGTAAAAGGCAGGCAAAAATGTATCACGTGCGTCTTTAAATAATTACTGTTGATATTATAATTAAGACATAATGATGCCTAAACAAAGACCACAATATTAAGAATACCAGCATAGCCACTAAAGTCAGAGTTTGTACGTGATTCGCATCAAACTTGACTGATTCAGTAAATAAAGTAATTTCGCAGAATGTTACTAATGCAAAATCTGCATGCGTTTACATTTCTAAAAGACGATAATTTTGATTATAACATCATAAAAATGGTTGTAGCAGGAAGTGCGATGAACTCATAATTGGAGCGTGTCGATTTTTTTCCTGGATCTTTATTATCGGCTTTACTTTAGGATTTAAATTTGATTCATTTTAAGAATAAAATGTAAACATTTACAACCAATAAGTATGTATTAGTGTTATTACTACTGCATTTGTATTACAATATATTTCAATTTATTTTAAATAGTTCAGCTATTTGCTTTTTGATATATTAAATGGAAATATAATACATATAAATAAATCATTTTTATTTGTTTTTAACAGTTGTTATAAAATCATTTATTTATTTATTTTTTTTGGTAATTACAGTCTTCACGCGTGCACTGTGACCCTATAAGACGACCTGAAAACATATGATTTGATCATCTTCCTGTTTGCCGATATGAGCACATATTTGTGATGTAAAGAGAGTGCGGTGTTCCGGCGGACAGAGTGATTGATCACATCATATTAGGGTCGTTTCTGCGCGGGGTAATTTTCTTTGCTCGCCTCGGGCGATCCTCACGTGCGCGTGAAGTCTCCAGACTCCGTCTCTTTTCATCTGCAGAGATGACAACAATAACAACGACAACAACGAATGTACCTTTCCGAGACGAGATTGTGACAGAAAAAGCACTTAACGCAATTTCCTCCAGCGCAATTAATCACAAGCGGTTATGAAGATGCGTAATGAAAGCGGGCGAATCATTGCAGAATAATTAATGCAACATGCCATATGCCGCTTATTCAAGCCTGATGGCTTATACATGTATCATATGCAGAGGGGTTGTGCTCTGCTTTACAGCTGCTATACACCGTTGTTAAATTTAAGACAGTTATTATGCAAACAAAATCATTGTGTTATTTAATTTTACTCCATAAAACACCACTCTGCCAAGTGACAGACTAGAAAATATATAGAAAAATATATTTTAAATTTTTTTGAAGATGTTACATACTAGAATCCATGTAAATGGTGAAAACAAAATTATCGGTAGCTACATTTTTTATTTTATTATTATTCTTTTTTTAAAGATGACAGTTTATTGCATTAGGTCGTTTTTAGGTGATGCGTCTATTTTGTTGTATGAGCAGAAAATGTGTTTTTAGGTCATGAGTGGATTAGTTTGTGATGCATAGGTATTGTGTTTGTAGGTTATGTTATAATGTGTTGCATATCGTAGGTAATGCTGTATGCATAATTTGTTTTATGGATTAGGTTATGTTGTATGTGCATATAATGTGTTGGGATGTTGAGAATTTATTTGAAGTTATGGATTAGGTTATAGGCTATTATCACATTTGTAGGTTATATGTGTGCATTAAGTAGCCCGTGGCGCCTGTAGTCCTTCGAGAGACAACGGAGGAAAAAACTCTGTCCAAGATTAGTGGTCAGATTTCCTATTTCCCATACACTCTCAAGGTCTTGAACCCAATTAATGGCTAATAATTAGCCAGGGAGCTTAACTGTAGTTGCTCTCGCGCTTTCATTAGCTGTGGTAGACAGAGCACGAGCGCCTTACGATATGAGGGCAAAGGAGTGTCACCAATCCAAACGCGCGCGATGGAATGTAGCAGCCTACTCATACTACAAGTGTAATATCCGATATATTTAATAGTCAGTTATGTACTTAAGTTTGATTTCAGGCGCAATCTGTAAAACAGCGTTTGTAAGTGTTCTACATGTGCATTTTTGTTTTCAATTACTCTGCCTCACCTTTCCATACTCAAAGTGTTTATATGGCAACCACCACTTTTGCTTTCTTTGATATTGTTTTGGTATTTCAGCCATTGAGCACCTTTGCCAATTTTCTGACCCCCCCCCCCCCTCTCTCTCTCTCTCTAAAACACACACACACATGTTGTGTTTCCATGTTTTATGAGGACATTCCATAGGCGTAATGGTTTTTATACTGTACAAACTGTATGTGCTATTGCCCTACACCAACCCTACCCCTAAACCTACCCCTTGCAGGAAACTATGCATTTTTACTTTCTCAAAAAAACTCATTCTGTATGATTTATAAGCTTGTTTCCTCATGGGGTCCTCAAAAATGTCCCCACAAGGTCAACATTTACTATTATTACTATCCTTGTGGGGACATTTGGTCCCCATAACGTGATAAATACCAGGCACACACACATACACTCTCTCTCTCTCTCTGTGGGAGCGTGTGTGTCTGTTCGTGTGCAATGGACAGAGAGAGAGAGAGAGAGAGAGACTCTGAAGCCCCATCATCACGGAGTTGTGTTTACTTTGCCATTGCATCCACTGTATTAACATGTAAAGATCAGAGCGCAGCTATAGTTGTCGCAACAAGTGTTTCCCCCCCGTGTTTTCTGACTGTGGCCACTGCTGGGTGGATATCATTTCACATATTGAGTGTGGTGAGATCCTATCAGTGCGTAACACATAAGCCGAGCCCTTTCTTACCATGAATAAAGATATGGTTTCACTTGCTTTCAACGAACGTATAGCAATAACAGAGATCGGGATCTTATCCCTCTAATTCCATCTGTTCAGTTTTATTTATAACAGTTGATTATTATTATTATTATTAATTTTTTTCTTGTATGCAAAATTACTGTAGCCTACGTAATGTTTTTATCTGTTTGTTATTTACGGTATTGTCGCTGCCCATTTGTAATACTAGTTTTTATTAACTTAATTAATTTAGTAACTTTTACTAAAAACAGTAATAAAATAAAAAAAACCTCGATAAAATCGAACACGGTTTGGCGATTAATGACGGTTTAAATTGTTGCGGTCTGTTGCACACAAAAGTTATTAAATAATTAACATGAACATGAAAAAAAAAATCTATTTTGTTAGAATGCCCCCCCCCCCCTCATTTTTTGTGTAATTTTAACCTGAATTATAATATTGTTTGAAAACACTTTATATTTTGAAGTCTTAGAATGCGTTGAAACGAACACAGTGAGGCAATGGTGCCTCTATACATTTTATTTGACTTAGTGAATTTAATAAACATCCACGTACAACTGTATACAAACAAACAACTGTTACATATTCAGACATATATAGTGGGTTAATGCGTTTAAAATGACAGGGATTCATTTCGGCTAGTGACTGATTTGATACTCAGTTGACAAACTTCTTAAATTCTGTCCTTAATTAATTAAGAGGACACAAACTCCGTCTCTGACAGCAGTTCTCAAGGTGGGTGTCACTGAGGCCTGGCTTGCAGAACACCTCTCTTCCGGGGCCTGGGCCAGCATCCCTCCCGTCCTGTGCTAAACCACAGGAAAATGGCAACAATCTGGAAAGAAAATAGTCCAAATGCGTGGTTACATATAGCCATCACGTTTCCAGGAGCTCGTAAAAAGGCAGACGTTTAAATGAAGCAGAAAACTATTCCCCAATGAGCTAGTGATGAGGAGCAACACTTTTCTTTACAAGTTTAATTACAGTTAAATGCCTTCACAAAGGTGTTGCTCCGTATATATATATATCTAAAATATCTAAAAAAAATGTGCAGGCAAATGCGTGAGAGAGATTTTCATTTGAATTATTTTATGAGGAATGTGCAACTGGCAAGCTATCACTAAAGAAAAAATGTGACATTGTTTTATACAATAGATCTGTGCATTTAAGTCACCTTTGCTCGCTTTAAAATAAAACAACTTAATTTTAGGCTAAATATTCTAATTATAATAACAATAATAATAATAATAATTCAACAATGTTCGTTTTAATATTATATACTCAATACGTACATCAATATCTTGTGGTCAAATATTATTTAGCCTATGTACAACTGATAAAACGCATTCACTGTCTTCTTTTTCTCAATGAAAAAACTCAGAATTTTTGTATCTATTTTATTAACATATGTTTCGTATCTGGATGTGTCTTGACACGTTTTACCGATTAAACGTTTAATATGGAGTCAGTCAATAAACCAATAAATGTCATTTGTCAGTGGGGGGCTTAGTAACAAGATCACGTCTTCCTTCAGAGCCGGGTTTAGTATCTGGACATATAAGTGTTTAAAGCATTTTGCCCTATTAATCCATCTGAACCTCTTTAATTTGCCAAAAGCAGATACGACAAATAAAGTGCGAATTATTTAATTTATGAATGAATTAGGCTCTGCAGTTAGTTTGCACAAAATCAAAAGGTGCCAATCCACCCTCTCACTCTCAGAGAAGATAATTACGCACATAAACGTGTACTTACGCGCTTCATGCGGCCTATTACATTAATTTGAGAAAAAACAAATATCCTAAGCATGGTTTTAGACATATCTCACAATATGCTTATGTGCCAGAGTTTATGATTATAGTCATTGTTTTTAATACACCGACCGCTCTGTCTTCTATCACGCTCGCCATAAAAGCAGAAGTGAGTATTGCCCATCGTTCAGGAATGATATCAACGAAAAAAAAGACTGACAGTGGATATGCATTGCTGTTACTGGCTGCTTTAGATGTCTTGGAAAACACCTGCATGAGCCCATGTGCTCCCACGGGATCTGGTGACAAAATGAGCTCCGTTTTACTGCAGAACGGTCTTCTGATTATAAAGAGAAATCCTAAATAACCATTTATGATTTAATATGCTTCATCTTAAGCTCGTACTGTGATTTCCAAAAACACGAGAGAAACACTAATAATAATAATAATAATAATATGCAATTACAGCATGTGCAGTTTTTAATAATGCAAAAATAACTAATTTAAATAAATAAATAAATGTTTACTTGTTGAGTCAGCAAGAAACGCTATCTTTCTAATTTCTGACATCTTTCCGCATCATATTAACTTGCTATCTTTTGATGTGTCCAACAGGACCGATATTACATGCCAAATGCAGAAAATAACTGCGGGTGTTGCTATTGCACTGCTGAGGCTTGATTCTGACAGCACGGCTACAGCCTTGCAATGACCATTAAATTGCGATGATTGTGCACATGCAAACATGACTGCAGTTTAGATGTACAGAGCAACCTGTATACTTTGTCACACGTCCAGCAAATAATTCAACAGAATCATGTACTTACATGAGCGAATCGGTTGCCTTGCCGTTCCCTGCTTGCTTTACCTGCACATAAACTGCAAAGAATTCGTATATCCTACCCAATACTGATGCACAAAACCTAATCAAGAGCTAAGACCCAAAGTGCATACAGTTTCAAGAGAGAGTTTATATGCATACCCTCTCGCTGCGGATCCCACGCATGCACTCATACATACAGTATTTCTTCTCTTTTCTCCTCACACACACACACACACACACACACACACACACCCCCTCTCTCTCACACACACATGCACTCACACGGGAGCTCCTGGCCGTCTGGACTGTAGCGCGCGCTGACTCGGGTGGCTCTCAACCGCAACATTGAAACTGAACACACCTTTTACCTATGTATGGATTTCCCCTAAATTAATACTGGTTAATAGTTTTTTCTTTCTTTCTATCTGTCTATCTATCTATCTATCCATCTATCTATCTATCTATCTATCTATCTATCTATCTATCTATCTATCTATCTATCTATCTATCTATCTATCTATCTATCTATCTACTATCTATCTACTATCTATCTATCTAGAAATATAAGGCACTCACCAATGTTCTCACGTCAGGTACAGAGACTTTCACAATAAAATGCAATAGCAGTTAAAAAATAAGTAATATGCTCAGAAAAAAACATTTTTTTAAGGTGTGACCAGCATGAATAATAATAATAATAATAACAATACTACTAATAATAATAATAGCCTAATAATTTTTTAGTAAGGAATGGCGTTCACATAATTGCGTATTTTGGAACAAAACGTTTTCACGCTTCAAAATAGTTGCTTATTGTTCGAGTGTATGAAATGCTCGCGATCACCTTGCGTATAGAGGGGCTGCGACCTTGACCCCATCCAGGATCCAATGCCCAGTGTCGCACCGGATTCCGCAGGTCCCTGAAAAATAGCACTTATTCCTCTTCAAGAGCTCGAGAAGGGGAGGTGGGGGGGAGATCCGAGATGTTGCGGAGCGAGAGGAGGAGGAGGGAAAGAGATAAGTGATCTAAAGGAGACACGATAGGACAAAAAGTGATGATGATGAATACATTGGAAAGTTTTTTGGCCCTGACGAGGGTGTCAGATTGAATGGCCTGTGCGCATGTGCGAAGGTGTCCAAACTGACAATGCTCGTGAGATGAAGATAGCGCTGCTGCTGCTTCTGAGCTCAAGGAGGACGCGAGGAATCTACAAGCCGACGAGATGAGATCCAAGGCGAGGGCGAGAAAACTGGCCAAAAGTAGGTCCTTCTTGCGCTTCTTGCGCTCCCGGTACTTTGAACCCTCGCGCACATCACCAAAGTGTCATTTTCATTGATCAGTTCCTACTGCGAGCGCGTCTTTGTCCGGTGCGTTTGTTTTTCAGCTCTCAGTTGCACTGAACTCGCTCAAACTCTCCGTGATCCGCGGCGTCCACCCTTTAGACCAGATGCAGTCGTGGTGTGCTTGTTCAGAAGTTTCTTGTATGTGTTGATGGTGCTTTGGCTGAAATGGTCAGGAGCGCGTTTCCACGCCGCGCTGTTTCACTCTCTTGTTTTAGCGAAGTCGAGAAACCGTAGAGAATTGTTACACGAAAGTTAGCGAAGAGTTGTCGAAAGGGATAGTAACTTTTTTTTATTGAGTGGTTCCAGGTCTTGTGAAATCATATTCCTGCTTGCTGAAATAGTGGGCGCTCTAGCACTGCTCATGGACCCCAGCACGCACAGAGAGAGAGTGTGGAGCTCTCCAGAGCTTCCTGCCTGTCCGCTGGATGCAATAGAAGAAGGAATATCAAACAAAACGGACAATTCTTCTGATAATCTTAAATTAGGAGCTTGCATTTGTCCTTTGGGGTCTGTTGCGGCTCGGTATGCGGCTTCATCTGCGAATGGCAAATCAATAATGCATACATGTCATGTTGAGGAAAATAGAGTCAGCTATTTTCTTTACTCTTTCAAAGGCGAGGGAAAGTGTGTAAATCTCCTCTGGACTCTGCATGATGTCTTTGCTTATTGTTCGTTAGGCTTTCACTTGTATTTTGACTTGTTTGTGATAGGTAGGATTTTGCACTCAAACTATTTTCTTATGTTAAGTGCCCGTGAAACTTTTGCATGCGGTTATTCACTGCAGTGTGGGCACAGTCATCGCTCGTGCGACTCGTTCGAAAAAAAGGCTTCTTTTTTATGGCTATGTATTAAATCGCTGCATGATCATTTCAGTATTTACGGACAATTACAACGAAGTAAATATCGTGCACAACATACAATACAATGTATACAATCGATACAATGTTTTAATATCTCCTTTTCAGATTTTTTTTTTTTGATCAAAATTAATTTATTTTGAACTGAACAAGTGGCATGTGAAACAGATGCAACCGTGCACAGTTTTGATAATGCTCAGCCTATAGGTTTCAATGGCCATATATAAGACGCGACATGTATTAAAATATTAAGACATTTTAGTGTTTGAATATATGTAGGAAAGCACGCGTGGGCCCGTGACCTGTTGATTCAAATTGACGGGAGAACGTACAGCCTACTCAGTTTGTTTTGGGACAGAAATATGGGCCTCGGTATTTTCTCTCAAAACTTGTCTAGGCTATACTTTTCTTCATTTCGTGTATACCGTGGCTCATCTCGTTGCTTTGATCAGTCAGTGTTCTGCTCTTCCAGAGTCACATTCGACAGATTTACTTTATGACTGCATTCAATCTGTCTGCGATATCATTGAGTTAAGATGTTTATTAGAGGCTACGGCTTCCCGTGTTCGTATAAATTCCGTTTCTCAGGAATGCATGGAGATATAATACTCTTTTAAATTGATCTGCATTCTTTTAAATTTAAATGATGGACAGAGGATGCAGAGGATGTGACAATTTGTGTATTAGTATTAGTATTATTATATAGAAAAAAGCATAATTAAAATGATTCTTTAAAATCATACTTGTTTAATACATTTTTTTTCTTAGGTTATTCTTAAAATATGGCGAAACTGTTTTAAAAACGCAAATTATGTAACATCAGCACATTGCAAATTATTATTATAATTTTATTTTTCTCTCAACTCAACAGTTTGCCGTATCGTAATTCCCAAAGAAATGGCAGGTATGGCCGAGAAGCGTCTTAAATATGATCACCTTTTATGAGACACCGTCGGTCACTGCTTTTAATGATTTTTCATACCTCAATGCAGTCAAGTATCATAACCATAATTGTGTTTAATTAAGCAATGTTATCAAATGTTAACGTGGGCTGCAAGTAAAGCACAAACCGGCATCTGCTGTTAGTGAACGAATCAAGTGGCCATAAACGAGCTTGACTCATAATCTTAGGCCTTTCGTTCATTTTTCGACGAGCGTTTAATGCGTTCTGGTTGAGAATTAATATTCTGTGGCTTATTTATATAACCTATGAGTCACTTAGTTCAAGCTCTGTCTTTGATATATTATCATACGATAGTTTAAGTTGAGTTTCAGAGAGAAATCGGTTTGTTCAGGCGCCAGGTAAGCATGCGTTCCCCTAATACAGCCTCCCTCCTCTCTTTAAAATCCTCTCTGATTTTAACATCATAGTCATAAATCTGAAAGCACAATTCTATAGAAAAAAAGAGCGTGCAATTTGTGTTATGCATGTATAATATTACTGGAAACAATTAATTATTTTGAATCAAGTTGGGGTGGCGTGTCTAATCAATAATAAACTGAAATGAGGCCTGGCTCTGTCACACACACACAAAAAAAAAAAAAAACAGCGTTGAAGGACTTTTTTTTCTGGTTTACGCAGTATATGCGCTGCGTGACAATATATACATGCATACAGTAAATTACGCCACTGAAAATTAACATAATTAACAATTTCGCATGTACAGTGAAGTGACTGATATAAACTGCCAAAGAGATGTCTTTTAAAAATGTGCATTTTTTTTAACGATACACATTTATGTATTTACACAGGTTCTTTATTTGGGGCAACGTTTTGTCAAATTCTATTCCCCCCCTCTTTCACTTAAATGTGGGCTTTGACTTTCCCTGTTTACATTATGATGCTGTCTTTGAAGAGAGACATATAGTTGCGCATAGAAATAAAATAGCAATGGATAACGAATCAAAAAGTTGTTGTGCAGCTTATGTTGTTTTGGCACATGCAATAAAATCAAGCTATAACACTGTAAAGCAACAATGGAAGCTGTGTGTGATGTCTTGCTAGAAGACACAGCCTGTCAGCACTCAAAACTGGGCTTTTACAGGCAAAATGGCTGACATTTAGCTGCAAGCTAGCTGAATGTGTATGTGCACAATATGCTTTCACACATGAGAGCTGGTGAACAGACTAATGGTGCGTGAGCCATTAGAGACGTATAACTCCTCACACATAATCTATGAGATGTAAGTTTGTCTTTGATAAGAAGGTCTTGTTAAAAGTGCTGGTTAGACTGGAAGAACTGTGAGAAAATCGTTTAATGGCTGTGTGTGCAGTGCATGACATACACACACACACACACACACAGGTGAGCATGTCTTTATTTCAACGCTGACGGACTGACTGACATTAACCATTTTGAAACCAGTTTGAATTTGTATTTGATATTGTTACAATCTTGGCATGTGCACAGAATGCATGCACACATATTCATCTTCAACGGGAGCCTGTAGGGCAGCCTTTGACCAGACGGCCTGCTTAGTTAACCCCAATCTTGAGCGAGAGGAAAGGTTGATGGGTGGCTTATAGAGCGCAGGCAGAGCTGGCACAGTTTCCCGTCTGCCCACCTGAGCCCAATCGCCCTGTGCTTCCCAAAGGTGAGGCAGCTCGAACTCAACCTTGCTCACATTTGTCACACGCCATTCATTCTACTATTCTTTGTACCGTACTGCACTGTTATTGTTCGCTTGTGGCACCTCTTTATGACATCACAGTGACTCGCGCATGGGAGGGCCTTTTCCGCGTGTGTCTAAACACTGTTTCAGCTGTTCTCTGTCGCATTAGAGCTGCACACCCTTTTTTTTCTTTTTCCTTTTTCATTCACCCAATTGTAACTTTTTTGACTATGCTTTGGCAGTCGTGTGCATAACTTAAAGATGACTTTAGTGTCTTACTGTTTTTCCTACCAGCATAATGCATTTTATTTGTTTCTCAAAGTTTTTTAAGAAACAGCGGATATATAAGAAGAGGCCCCCATGCTGTGGAGCAGAGCAGGGTGCAACGTGCAGTAGGGGAAAGACAGCCATTACAGAGCTGTTAAAGCCATGTCTGTGAGAGAGACGTGCTTATCATGTTACAGCCCAGGCTGTCTGCAACTCCTTGGCCGTAGAAGCGGACGCACTGCTGTTTTTTTAAGGTGTTTGATTGAATTGTAGCTCATTATTCTTTCTTGCTTAGAGTGTTGTCTTATAGCTGCCACTGAACTATAAAGTAATCATTTATTTTGAATAATTAAATTGCTGAAAGTATTTGCACTTACTTTTGTATTGAGATATAAGATTTAGCCTGTTTGCAATTATTATATTTGATATAATTTTTTTAATTATAATAATTATGAAATGCATTTAAAAGCATGTAAAACCAAATAAAATAATCTAAAATGTATTTATTTATTTAAGTCTTGATTTTAATGCAGTAAATATTCACTCTAAAAATGCTGGGTTATTTGGCAACCCAGTGCTGAACAAATATTAGTGTTTTTGACCCAGATAGCTGGGTTATATACATTTTGTTGGGTTGTTTCTTGACACAGTGTTTTGTCAAACAATGTCATATTGAAGGTTATTCATTTTAAATAACAATACAATTTCTGTTATATATGTGATCCTGGATCACAGAATCATGTTCCATGAAGATATTTAGTAAATTACCTACTGTAAATATATCAAAACTTAATTTTTGATTAGTAATATGCATTGCTAAGGACTTCATTTGGACAAATTTAAAGGCGATATTCTCAGTATTTAGATTTTTTTGCACCCTCAGATTCCAGATTTTCAAATAGTTGTATCTTGGCCAAATATTGTCCTATCCTAACAAACCATACATCAATGGGACACTTATTTATTCAGCTTTCAGATTATGTCAGTTCAAAAATCAGTTAAAAAATTCAATCTCAGTTAAAAAAAATTGACCCTTATGATTGGTTTTGTGGTCCAGGGTCACATATGTAATGGACAGTTTAGATTAAAGGACAGTTTTTAAAGTTTTTTTTTCAATGGCAAATCAGACTTTGACAATCATAAAATACTCAAAAACATTTAGTAAAAGGTTTCAAGAAGTGACAGGAACAGCCTTTGGGAACTGACATCAGGAAAAAAACCCCCAAAAAACAGTTTTTGCATGTGCAGTTGACAACATGAACACATACAATCAAGACATTCTCAGAATAACCTTTTCTGAAGTAATCTGGGATCAGCATCCACTGCATAACATACAGTACTCTCTCGTATAAGTGCAAACCAGTGCTGGTCTCAGCTCCGCAGCTTTTCTGGCTAAAAAAAACATACACAAGGAAACTTCTTTTACATTATGACCTCCGAAAGCTGGCCGATACTGTCCAAGGAAAAAGTAGCTTTGTACACCCACCGGGAAGAACTGTGAGAAATAATTAACCCTTCATCATGTGTTCAGGGTTGCTAATTTTAGGCCGTAACGCGTCTTGTCGTAACTCCTGCCCATAAAGAAGCACCAGGAAAGATTCCATCCAGCATTTCGAGGCACCCAGCTGTGCTGCGTTTCAACTGCGAGCCAAATTAATATTGCAATGGATGGTCCACATTCAGCAAAAGCTGAGCTCAAAGTCGAAGAATTCCTCACGGCTGTGTTTGTTTGATATATAAAAACAACAAGGGGTTATCATTTTTGGGGTCTATTTATGTGCACTGAAATGGAGGGAAATTCCTCTTTTTTTTCTCCTTGTAGCATGCAGCAACATAATTCTCCCCTGGAAGTGAACATATTTCTTATACCAAGCAGGCTAGGCTGGTGCTTTTGGCAGTTTTCGGGATGTTTAGAGTGGCAGTTGCTCACCCTTTCAGTGAGGACATACCCAAACGTAATTCCCCGCTGAAGTTCCCATGCATCAGCACGGCTACCGAGGGCTGTTTGGCCAGAGCTTGATGTTGCATCCTTTGGCGATAAGAGAGTGGATGTCATTCCCCAGTGGGCCACTCAAGTCGAGCATTACCGTTCAAAGGGCCGGCCTCCACATTTATCTTTTGAACTCATCTTCTGTCCTCCATCTTTTGTCATTACAGTGGAAGATGGGCAGCTCTGTCTCATTACGAGGGTATGACGTGCTGTAATGGCAGTTGTAGAGTCGTTTTATACTTTAGAGATAGAGTGCTTAGATTTGCTTTGATAAAAAAGTCTTTCATGTTTCCAAAGCCTTCTGTCAGCCCATCATCATTTCTCATAATTGGACGGTGCGGTATGCTGGGATTCACTGTAATTGAACCATCATTATCCAGTGACTTTCTCGGCCTATATTTGCTTAATGCTTAACTTTTCTTTGTACGCATGGGCGAGGGGTGGCGTGTACCAGATGAGTGCTCTTGCTTACTGTCCCTTCAACTATTTTTGTCCCTGAAAATTGGCTTAATTATGTGAATGGTTGTTTCTCTTTGCTCTGCGTCGCAACACAATTAGTCCATCTCCCTGGCTGCAATTTGTTTTCATAAAAAACGAGAGTGTTGGCACGCTGATTATGAAGCTCTCGCTCTCGAGGGAGAGGCGGCACTATTGGTGTGTAAAATTTCATTAACTACAGTGCGGCTTACTGGAAAAATATATAAAACCTCAAGCTGCCACCGTTTTCTTCAACCACTTTAAGGCCGACATCCTAAACAAATCATTACTGACACACACACACACACACACAACACACACACACACCACACACACACACACACACACACCACACACACACACACACACACACACACACACACGCACACACCAACCTTGACCACTTTGTTGCACTTCATGTAAGTTTCATGCTCATTCATCTTCATTCAATAAATTATCCTAAGATAATCAATCATTATCATCTTTTTTTTTTTATTATTATTTATTTATTTATTTTAAACCTAAACCAGGACACTATTGCTGAAGAACTCACCTTTCAGTAGGCTTCTAGATCTAAAGTGTGTGGCATATGGGTGTTTTCTCTTCGGTCAATAGAAAAAAAACTAAAGCCGTCATCAGATTGTTAGTGAAATGCTGAGAAGGGGTTTTTAGGGAGTCAGCAAAACATTTCAAGATGGGCTATTAACTTCAATCTCGAACTGCGATTTGCCTGTCCGTGAAAGCGCTGGCTCTCTCCGGCGAGGCTCCGGTTCCAGCGTAATGATGAGGCTGTGTGTGAAAATATTGAATTGCAAAAACATCCAGTGTGTGAGCTTGTGTGAATGTGCCTTTCAGCGCAGCGCCGGCGCTAAACTCGCAGTGTCTGAGTGATGGACAACAAATGGCATTTTGTGCTGGGCAGAAGCCCCATCTCTGGCAGTCAGGCTATCAGCCGTGCATCTGACCCCTGGATATTTCACCGCCTCTGTCAGCCATCTGACACTGGAGTCTGAAGCGTCCCAACAAATGAAATGGAAACCTGAATATGGCTTTTTGTCATTCAGAGGCAAGCGTGGCTTCAGCTGATTGTACATCAAATGTTTAAAAGTTACGCTTTCTTCTGAAACAATTTGAACTGTGAGTTGAGGAACTGCATTTTATGAAGCTACTCATAATTTAAAGTTGTTTACTTTTGAAGCCTTAAATAGCAATTCAACTACGGTCTACATTAAAAACCACCAATAAAACAAGAAAGCACCATCATTTATACACAGCAGCAGCATTTAACTAAATATGGTAATGTTATTTTGTATAGGCTATGAAAACATAAAATAAGACCTTTTTTGGAAGCGGTATATTGGAATGAAACATCTGAAATGAATCAGGCATTCTAAATGCTTAATATAAAAGAAGGACATTGCATATTTGTGTATGCAATGCAGTGTGACACCATTGATAACCATACAGATAATGGTAGCACTGTATTTTACAGTCTTGCTCTGCATATACATACTATGTACTTATTATAGCAGCTACAATAACTGGGTAATAACTAGGTACTAACCCTAAACCTATAACATTAACCCATTACCTTAAACAACCCAGTACTTTCTTGGGTAAGTACACTGTAAGTACACGTACCGTAAAATAAAGTGCAACCCAGATAACTGTAACAATAACTATATAGGCCTGTTGCTGGTTCTGTGCAATAATGTTAATGACAGGAGCTGTTGAATTCTGGGAGGGTCCACAAGTTGGCCGCATATTAGGCCCCCCTCACCCCCGCACCCTCTCAGCTACTTCCCCCGCCCTTTTCTCTCTGTGAACCGCATGTTGGCACCGGTGCCCCTTTTCCGACTGCTGTCCACTTTTTCAGCTCCTACCCCCTTCTCTCTCTTGTGTTTTTCTTCTTTATTTCACTCGCTCTTCTTCTGCTCTGGAAGCTCCAGCACAGGCTTTTGAAAGGATGCGGCGCTTTGTCTCGGCAATAAAAGATGCCATAGTTTCCCTTTTCCTCTCCTTTCTCCCCGTCCCTCAGCGGCTCTTGTAAAAGTGCAAAATGTCCCCTCCGAAGGGTTGTCCTCCTGGCTTCAGTAGGCCCGATTCCAGCCTGTTAATTACACTGAAGATTCCATCTCTGCTAAAAGAGCCGAGATTCCCACAACCACCTGGCCTTCTTTTCTTGTCAGCTTTGATGGCAGGCACCCCACCCTCTCTTCCTCCTCCTCCTCCTCGTACCACACTTTTCTCTCTCTCACTCATTAATAGAGGTTTTGAATTGCTTTCTGACCCTGACAAACTGCTCTTGTTGAAAAGCAGATGAGAGCAGGAATGAGCACTGGTGGGGGCGACGATGTTGATGGGATTGAAGAGAGTTGGTGCGAGCTTGTATCAAGTCCGCCGCTGTTCGGTTTGGAGACTTGTGAAGGTAGGGGTTGCGCAGACTAGTCAGTTAGCGCAGGACTGCTAGTTGACACGTCGGATCTGTTTCGGTTTGTTATGGATCACGTGACTTCAGTCGCACCTGTTCTGTACATGGCGACAACAAGAGAAAAATGCTGCAGTCCACGAGCTGCATATAATAACCTGTAACAGTCAAATATATTTAATAAAGTTTTGTATCGTGATTAAAGGCACAATATGTAATTTTCGCCGCTAGAGGGCGCGTATTCAAAATAAACAAATAGACAAAGGCGTAGTTTGATGACGCCGTGACTGAGTGTGGAATCATGGGAGTTGTCGTCTTCACCACAGCCGATGCAATCCGACGGGACTCGGGCAGAAATCATGTTCATGGATGAGCTAATGATTTATTAACGTAGTGGAATGAAGCAGGGTGAGGCTGAAAGCCGTCGAAGCGAAACGAGGCGCTGAACGAGCGTGACACATGGCTCGAAAGCAGCGGAGCTTTTATTATGACACAGTCGACCGCTTCCGCTTCTTCCGGTCGTGAGTATGCGGGGTAAAGCAGTGGAGCTTTTATTATGACACAGCCAACCACTTCCGCTCCTTCCGGTCGTGAGTATGCGGGGTAAAGCAGCGCTGTTTTATCATACTAGATACATTTGAAATTTCTGTTATAATGCTACTCTGTGCGGTCGTCACCGGTCTATTAAAACACACAACATATTAAAGCGTCTTTGGTGTTTCCATGTTTTCTACAAAACAAAACCGGAAATCGAGGGTGTATGACGTCATTGGCAGGCGACACAATGACACTATAGACACGGTCCGTGTCACTAGTTAAAATTGCTTATTTCTCTGGATTTAAACATTCTTCGAAACATTTGGGATAATGTAAGTACACAAGTCAGCAAAATATATAATACTGTTCTAGTGGTCGCACATATTGTGCCTTTAATACCAAAAATGATTAGTGAAAAACAGAAACTACTTGCTTGAATACATGAACCAGCAATTAAAATAAATAAAATATTGCAGATAGACGACAGAAAGAACACTTTCTGTGTAAATAGTGTCTAATTGAACTCACTAAATTGTTGCAGAATGGATTGTTTATGTTCAGTGGAAGTAAATCAATAGATATATATATTATATGTAATTTGACTTTTTAGAACTGGTTGATCATAGGCCCCATTGAGCTGAGCTTGTGCACATCCTTTTTTGAGTGAAAATTAAGCATTATTTGTATATAATTTTGGCAACTCTTCACTCAAAAACATAAGCTCAGATGTGCATAAGCTCAGATCAATGAGGCCAATGACCAATCAGTTCCAAAAAGACATAAAAAACCTGTGTTAACAAAAGAAAACGAAAAGATTGAATCCAGTATTTGGTGATAATATAGCAATTTTTTAGGACCAGTCATTTTTTAGTGCCATTCAATTTTGAAGTGTAACGGAGGTGGGAGGGAAAACCCTAAAAAATTACAAAAGTTTTCTTTTGTGGGGGTGGGGAGGGTGGGGGGTTGTTTTACCCTGTGCGAGCAAAGTCAGTAAGTTATAGTCTAACACAATAACATTAACTACCATATTCAGGAAAAAGAAAATATCATAACATATCATTAATTATTATGAATATGATTTATTTATTTAATTGGCTTTTTATCTATGTAGGACGACAGGGCAGTAGGGAATATTCTAAATCACACATGCATTCCTACATGTTTGAAACAACGTGAGGCTGAGTAAGTCCTAAAATAATTCTCATTTTGGGGTGAACTATTCCCTTAAGTGGATCTCAGTTCGGACGTCTTAGGTCAACAACAGCGTGACAATCCCGAAACAAATTTGTTTTCCATTGCGTTTAATTTGCGGTGCTCTATTGAAACCCGAGCACCGATCAATATGTTCTCATCCCACTCCAGCAGTACAGAGCTCCGTGTGAAAGAGCAAGAGAGATAGAGAAAGGCAGGCTTGAGAGAGATCAAGGCTTTGGAAGGTAAACAAATTGCTCTATTATACCCTCTGTGTCTATGACATTATCATGGGATGGTCTCAGGGGAGAGGCTTTCAGCAGATTAGAAGCGTCTACAAAGGGAAGAGGGACGTTCCTGTACTGTACTGGCAGCGTGCCACAGTCCTCGTCCACCCGGGAGATAATCATTAACTCCCCCACACAAAGACACACGGAGTCCGCTCCCTGCCCGCTTCTGTTTGGTCCGCTCGGACGCTCTGCAGAGGGCAGGCCAGAGTCAAGCGCACTCAGAGGTGTAGCGCACGATGAAAATGTGCTTGAGATGAAGTCACCTGGCTTTTCAAACTACTATTTAGGCAACTTTTGACCCTTTGGTCTGACCTAGTTCAGTTTGAAACTTTAAGTACAATTCCTATAATTTTCATGTATAAATATATATATATTTTATAGTATTTTTTCCATTTATTAATTTTTTCTTTGTATACCGTTTGAAGTCTTGGTCTGTCATTGTTCTCTTGGTTCCAGAGGCTATATATTTTTGTGCTTACACTTGATTGTAATGATGACAACAAACCTGACTCGTTAATGGCAGCTTGAGATTTTTTTAATTCTCATAATCAGTGACAATACGTGAATAGTTTGACATTGTAGTTTGATATTTGATTTTTATCAAATAAATAAATAAATACATACATCATGGGTAAAGACCGAAAACGGGTTTAAGCATAAAAACAATAAGTGCAATACTGCTTAAATTGTTGTGTGGTTTCCCAAATTAAAAAAACAATGTTTTCTGTTTAATTTAATTGCAATTTTGTTTTTCTGAGCAAAAAATAAATATCATACATTTTTCCCTGATTTACAGAAGACACCCACTAAAATGTCATTCAGTGTAACAATCTTGTTTTGGCATATTTACAACAAAAATCAATTTATGACACGTTAAAAAACTAATTACTTTCACCCCAAATACTAATTAGTTGTAATTTTACATTTTTTAAAATGTGCCACTTTCCTAGGTTTTGCCCATTTTTTTCAGTAACAATTTTTACTCATTTAAAACACAATCAAATTTAATATGCTCCCTTATTCTTTTATATATTTTAATATGTACAAGTCAGAATAAGCATGTTGTTTGAATTTTTACATAAATATTGTGTTACACTGAATGACAATGGAACATTATTTCATTTTATTCTCCAAAAACGTATTTGAAACTTTAAAAGTAGACACTTTACTTACATTTAATGTGCTTTCTATGGACATAACATCACTTTTGTAAATGGTCTTTGACCCACATACATAAAAAATTAAGTTAAGTTCACAGCCTTGACCGTTTGTTTTACTTAAAATACTTTTTTCTTCAAGTCATAACTTGCAATTGTGAGTGAGGATGAAACCATACCAAAAAAAAAATAAGGCATTTTGGCAGCTCTTTCTCATCAATGAGCCCTTTTCTCTGGGCATCTCGGTGGATTTGTGTGATTTAGAGTGTTTGGAGCTGTTGCAGAGGACAGCGTTGAACTCACACAAGTCTACTTTGTGACTTCTGATATTTGCTTTTTCTCTCTCTCACTCTTTTTCTCCCCGTCGACTGTGAAGTGAAGTAAAGTGAAGATCCGGTTTCGGAGTAGTGTTTTATGAGCGGTTAGAATACCAGCCTGTGTGTTTTTTTTGTCCTCTCCAAAGCTGACCATTCACAAATGTCTCTGAGGTTTCTGAAGATGTCAAGTAAAGTTTTAATTGGAAATAAGTTATTCGAAACAAACGCCTTTTCTTCCCGAGGACGGCCCGTCAGTCAAATTGAAGTTCCTGATGTTGGCATTATTGCAATTATTTTCAGGCTTTCTGGGAATTCCACACAGTCTCACTGCACATCTTGTTGTTGTGACAACTCTGGCAACTGTTACGGCTTTGCGGAGGGAATGATGTAAACAGGCAATGCGGCCATGACTCGGATTTCAAGCCAGTAATGCGTGAGAAAATAATTGTATATATATACACACACAATGTACACTTATATACACAATACCAGGCGATTTCTATACAAAGCGCTCCAGTTTCAGTGTATCTGCTGTTGGCCGTGCGCAGCAGCAGTCAGATGAGCTCTGGACAGGCCTACAATGTTTTCTGTTACGTCTCCTGAGAAACACAGACTTTTGATCACACTCACACTGACTTTTGCTTTCCTAGCCAATTATATGATTCATTTCCTCAGCTATTGTGAAATTTGGTGCAACATGTCTTCATAATAGAAGTCAGAGATGCTGAATTTTAAATGCAGTCGACAGCTGAAAATATTAAATTATTTATTGTGCTGTTGCTTATTGTAACTGCTTTTGGATTGGCATTGCTCTGTCCCCTTACTTGCACCTATACGCCACCTGGGGTCCATTACCCTCGTTTTGTTTATTATTCTTTGGTGTTTGAATGGCATATTTGGAATGTGAGGAGGTCAGAGGTCACCGGTTTAGGTTGTTTTAGAGCACACCGGTTGCCCTTGCTACTTAAGTACAGTTACGGCGTGTGGATCAAGTTCAACTATGTGTGTGTGTGTGTGTGTGTGTGTGTGTGTGTGACAGAAGATCCTGCTAATTTTCCTGCTACATAGTTATTACACAGAAATCAATAAACAAAATTTAAACCATCTTTGGTCCGTCTTTGATGGTCATTTTTTTGATAATCGCATTTCAGATAGCCGTGACTGCTGTTAAAAGGCAGTTCTATGTTATCACATATCACAACAGCTGGAATCTTCCCTTGACATTTGCATAGTCATTCAAATGTTTGGAGAATAACTATTATGTAAATGTGATATGTGTTTTATATACATTGCAGTATATGAAGTACCATGAATGCTCAATATAATACAGTTTTTGGTGTGAATTGACATATTTTAGAGAATAATTTCCTATGTGCTTCGTCCGAACTCCTAAATAGTTTAGACTTGATGATTTTCCCCTCAAACCAATACCTCTATAATAAATACACTGTAAAAAAAAAACAAACAAACAAAAAACTACAGTGAAAGTAGTGTTTACCAGAACTTTATTATTTATTTATTTATTTATACAGATTGGACTTAATTTGGGCTTTAAACAAACAAACAAACAAATAAAAAATAAAACAAACAAACAAACAAATAAACAAAACAAACAAATAAATAAATAAAAAAAATTAAAAAATTAAAAAAAAAAACACATATTCATTCACTGAAATATATAACCAAAATCTGTGTTTTTACTATATATAATAATAAATAAATAAATAATAAAATACCTTAAAAACACAGGCCGTAAAGAGAAAGTCACATGATGATTTGTTATTCCCAAGTAGCTTTTCCACAAGCTGATAAATACTAATATATCGAAGGTGAACACTATGTTATACACGCCAACACAAATACCAGCAGCAAACATTAATTTAACAAAATGAGATGTAACATAAAACCTTAATTTACTTAATTTAATTTACATAAAGTGCCACAGAAAATTCAGGGAATGTCAATTCATAGTAAATTCTAAGATGTATTTTCTAAGATGTATAAGATACTGTAATGACAAGAATGACAATAAACTTGACTCGTCGATGGCCGTTCGAGAGCCCTAACGTGCTTGCTATAGGCCAGGAAAGGCACACGCGCACATAAACGTGCTGAAACGCTAACTGTTGCGAATCGGATCTGTGAATCGTCCCTCCCTCTGTGCATGTCAGCACTCTCTCTTTTAATTAAAACTAGGTGTGGGACTCCTGCCTGTTCTTTTGACACCTCCCTATTTATCTACCGGACACAGTTCAGGGCGAGACCTGTGCAGAAGGGAAGATTTTTGTTTTAAGAGACTTTTCTTTGATGCCAAGTTCCTCCTGAAAAAAAAAAAGAGCCGCCACATCTGACTCGAGTTTGCTGAAATAACAGCAAATGTTTGTCTTGTATTGTATGGCACGCCGTTTGAAAAGCAATAAAGCCCCTCTTCCAGCGCCTAAAGCACCTCTTAATAAAATAGTCAAGAATAACTGCTTTACCCTAATCTCTGCCATAGATTACATAGCTTGGGGCGGGAAATTAGCAGCAGACCCCCATGGCTCTCTCCGCTGCTAGCGGCAACGGCCGGTGAACTTTACATGGCTGCTTTATGTCTATGAGGGCAGCGTCCTTTTTATTGAAATGATATTAGAAGCAACATGTGGCTAATGTGATCAAATTTTCCATGGCCTGGTCCCGATCAGGGGTGAAGAGGCTATGGCTACAAACACACTCATTGACAAATAAAAGTCCTGCTGCTAAAGGTCAAGGGTGTGTGAGGATGTGTATGTGTGTGTGTGTCTTTAAAGAGTGTGTATGTAAGAATGTGTGTGTTTGCCAGTAAAACACCTAGCACTGATGCTAGAGACTGAGTGTTGATCGATAGTTGTGACTCTTTTAGAACCCGTTTACAATGCTGAAAAATGCATGTCTGTTACCAACCATTCTATATTAATGCAACAAGCATGTTGTTTGGCAACCATACAGCCTTATAGTTGGCATAACATACTGTATCACCTGGCACTTTATACTTAACTATAAACATTAACGAATAGTATTTAACATGCTGCAGTTTTATAAAAGAGACAAGCCATTAAACACAGTGCTTTACAGTGATTTTACCTCAGTTAAGAGGGTTCGTACTGTGCGTTCATGAATCGTTCACGACAGTAAGAGTTGAAAATACTTATAGCACTTTTAATGAGTTTTCCCCAAAATGAAAGTTCTGTCTCATTTGCGCATCTCATGTTATTCCAAAACTGTACATTTTTGTTTCTTCTGTCAAACCCGAAACAACATATTTTGAAGAATCTTGTTAACTCAACAGTTCGGTTACCATTGTCTTCCTCCGTATGGATGAAAACCCCTGGGACATTTCTTCAAATGTCTTCTTTTATGTTCCACAGAAGAAAGAAATTCATACAGATTTGGAACAACATGAGGGTGAGTAAAATTATGGCAGAATTATACTTTTTTTGAGCGAATTATGCCCTTAGGACTATAAAACATTATAATGATACCAAAAAATATGATTTTCGTGAAATTTAAATATCAGATTTCAAAGTCTACTGTATCTATATAGATATTATTATAGTGTTATATATATTTAGTGCTGTCAAACAATTAATCATGATTAATCGCATCCAAATAAACATTCATATATGTGCGTGTACTGTGTTTATTTATTATGTATAATTACACATACGAACACACACATACAGTTATAGTTTATATTCTTATATTTCATATTATACATAAATTTTTCTATATAAACAAACATATGTTTTCTTAATAGTACCTTCGATGTTGTATTTTATATATACGTATATAATATACACGTACATGGACATATATTAATGGTAAACAAAAACTTATTTGTATGCGATTATTCGCGATAATCGTTGACAGGCACTATAGATATATATATATAGATATATATATATATATATATATAAGCCAGATGGACATACCGATAACAAAACCAATCATCTTCATGCTCGAAAAATTTTCATTGTGTTTTGAAATTAAGATGGTTGGTATCTTTTCAAAAATTCTGTTTGATGTTCAGGTCCAACTAAATAATCTGTTTGGAATCAAAAATGAAAGTACTGTATAAAACATTTCAAATGTTAATGAAAGAGATACTCTGGAACATGTTTTTACTGCAGAGGGTATAAAACCAAAATTTGAAATATTATTTTACAGAGCACCTGGGCTTTATACGGGCCCCTCCTGTCCCTCCACGGGTTTGTACGCAGTAGTGGGGTTTATTTTCCCAAGCGCCTCTGGGGTATGATAGAATTTGAGTGCTCACACATATGAGCTCATTGCTCTACTGGTGGGCCACAACTGCAAAATGTTAACTGTCATCAGGATAATTTAAGTATTTGTAAGTTGTTTCCTTTGCACCAAACTGAGAAATATCTCACATTACCTTTTAGCTTCATCGCACACTTTTGTCTGGAAAGAAGTCGTCCGCCATCCAATCGACCATTCGCGCCAGGTTCCTTCTTGAAGTACCAATAATGAGATTTATGCCAAGCGTCTTTTCCCTCCCCCGAATGTTTTGCGGCGTCCACAAAGCTTGCTTCAATTACAACGTTGGGTCGTTCTCAGATCTCAAGTCCGTTTTCAATTGAGGGAGGTCATGCTTCGTGTTCCTCATTGTCTTGACAGACTTTTCGAACTAATCAGATCTGGGGGGTCACAACTGGTTTTGTTTCAGGTCTTCAGTTGTACACACGTCCCCCCACCCTGCCTTAAATTGGATTTTCAGTCAGGTCGGTGTCCGATAGCATCCAGTGTCGGCTTTGAAGTGAAGGAACTTTCTCTGTCCCCTCAAGCCAGAGCTCCTTATCTGTTGCAATGGAGGACTATTGTTTCAACCAGCCAGACATTGTTAATTACCCTTTTGATTGGAGTGAAGAGGCAGGTAAAGGCAAATCCAATTTCGCCACGCTTGCATTTGACCTGGGACACAAGCCCCAGGCCAGTGGTCTTGAATTACACGACCTCTGGAAAGTTCCCTGAATTTCAACACACCGAGAGAAAAGTGTGAATATAGACAAGGAGACAAAAGGGTTCAAAGTGCTTTTAAAGACAATAAATTGTTGAGAAGTGATTGGATGGGCAGGCTGAGGATGTTTCTCCGGGCGTTCGAGGAGCGAAAGCAGTTGCGGACGGGACAGGGAGTCTGTCTGAAAGGGGCTATTCTTCCTCCCGTGAGCACATCAGCTTATACAGCTGTTGAAGCAGCGAGAGCAATTATCACCCGTTTACCGCTGTTGATTCGTGAGGGCATTCTCTGGGGCTCTGTGGAATGCCCTTTTTTTTCCAGGGTTTGTTTTTGGGGGTTTCTCAGCTCACAGCTTTCAAAGAAAGATTTTCCTAATTGTTTGATAGCATCTGTCTTTCTGTGCCTGAGGAGGAAACAGCTAGCTTTATGCTAACGTGTCTTTGAGGAGAACAGGGCTGCTTTTAGAGACTTTGTAGGGCCGATTTCCACAGTGCTGTCAAATGAATAAAAAATATGAACACTCATAAAGCTGAGGTGTAAAGTAGAAGCAAATTCAGTAGTAGAAAACACACACTGGTTCAACTTCATGTGTGTGCTGTGTATTGGCAATATTTTGACATTGTCCTTTAAGAGGTGCTTTGTTGTTTGTGGTTGAGGGGTCACTTTAGTTTTTTTTTGGCTTGAGGTGATAAGACGGGCTTTAGGGACATTGGGGAGGGGTTGCAGAGGTAATGGACCTTACTAAAGGTGCTGGAAGGCAAATGAAGGGCAGAGAGATATTTCCCTAGTGTGTGAGAGTGTGTTTGTGACCTAGCCATACTTTAGGGACAAAACTGCTGCAAAATGTCCCCAGAAGTAAGCCAAATCAGACAAAACCTTTTTTTGAGAATGTCCCCAAAGGGGAAATGAGCACGTGGTCATAAATGCTACAAATGCCGTTTTTCCCAGTCTGTAATAAAATAACTATATACACTACAGGCCAAAAGTTTGGAAAAATTTAGATTTTTTTAATGTTTCTGAAAGGCTCACCAAGGCTGGGTTTGTCTGATCAAAACTAGAGTACAGCCAGTAATATTGTGACATAAAGCAACTTAAAAGTACTCTTTCTATTTTAATTTATTGTAATTTATTTATGTGATGACAATACTGAATTTTTAGCATTATTAATTCAGTCATCAGTGTCACATGATCCTTCAGAAATCATTCTAATATGCTGATTTGGAGCTTGGTTATTATTCATTATTAATGGTACACAATAAGGTTCTTATCATTAACAATACTTTAGAGTTCAGTAAAAACACCATTACACAATGTATAATATTCACATATTTAGATGTACACTTATATTCAAAATGTTTTTTGTGTATTATTTGGGATGCAGTTAGTCTGTAGTCATACGTTTTTGTTTTTTTAACTAAAGTCTCTGGTATTGTATGTGCTCGTTTAGAAAATGTATATGTGTTTGTATGTGTGTGTGTGTGTGTGTGTGTGCGCGTGTGTGTGTGTGAGAGAGAGTTTGTGGAACTAGTGCTTTTGGTCTTTCTTCTCATTCAACTCTCACCCAAATTAAAGCTCAGCAGGTATCTGGCCAGCTCTTAAACCCACATCTCACCCTCCTCATATCTGTTTCTCCAAGCGCTTTGTTTCTCCTCATATTTGTGGCTTGTGTTGGCAGCACGCTGGTGCTGAAATGTAGATTTTGAATGTGACCCTGACCCCGTTCGACACAGCGTTGTTTATTCACGTCTTCTGAACTTCTTGTTTGTCCCAAAACTCTCGTCCAGCAGAACGGACGAACTCAGCCTAAACGTGCCCCACCACCGCATCTGTCATTTGCTTATTTCAGGCGCTCTTTTAATGAGCCGCTAGATCGTTTTCACATCGACATCCATATGAGGGATTATAGCTCATTTGAGGTCTGTAGACGCAAATGAAGAATAAACAAATTGATAGCATCCAGTCACAATACCTTTCTGGAGCATGCAAAACTCATTTCCAGCTCGCCCGAATATCCCCACTTTTCTGTCCGCAGGACGCCCAGAATAGAGATGCTATCTGATCGGAGTTCAGAAATGAAACATGTCATAGCAAATTATGAGCATGTTTTTTGAATTACTTACTCTTGGGCTGGCCTGAAATCACTGCGTTTCAAGGCGGGCATTGTGTAGAGAGACGGAGAGGAGTGAGACAGACAGACAGAGAGAGAGCGAGAGAGAGAGAGAGAGGAGAGAGAGAGAGAGACGGAGTGTGTGTTAGCTCTGGAACAAATAATATCACTAGGGCTGACTCATGCACTGCACAAATGAGAAATGATGAGAAGAAGCCCGAGTCATTCCTTTTTGGCTAAGTTTGGAGCATCATTTACTGAAACTGGCCTGGACCTCTGTGCAATAATAACCACATCCTCCAAGCATCTTCAGCAAGGCCTGTTTTTATAGCTGGGAAAGATGGGCACTGGCTTGTTAAGATCTAGACCGGCTCAGACAGAGAGGCCAAAGGGGAGCAGTGCCACAAAAAGAGTCAGTCTGATAAAAATGTGCTTCGCGCACCAGAGAGATGACTAGTGCAGCTAAAAGAGTCTGATCTCGTAGATGGTTATGAAACAGAAAAAAAAAGAAAAGATGTTGTCAAACAAAGTGGAAAATAGACACACTGCAAGTGCAGGAAAAACAAGGGAAAAACCTAAAACATTTGATTTAAATCTGCAGTATAACAGAAACAAACAAACAAAGTTGTTTTCAAACATGGTGGAAAATAGACACATTTTAAGTGCAGTAAAACAAAGAAAAAAATCTGAAATCATTTTATTTAAATATGCTATATATGTGATAAGCGTTGTGCAATTGCTGTACAATAATGTCTAAAGAGAGAAAGCAAGAAAGCAAGAAAGAAAGAAAAAGAAAGAAAGAAAGAAAGAAAGAAAGAAGAAAGAAAGAAAGAAAGAAAGAAAGAATTTTGCAGTGTCCTTGTTACATGTATTTATTATGGTAATTGCAGTAATAGCAGTAAACTATGCATAATTACATGCATATTACTCAGTACTTCAGTGCATAATTACACTGCAATAAGGATACCTTAAAATCAAGTGTATCTATAAATTCTTATTTATTTATTTTGATATTGTGCTGAAATTTTACAGAGAAAAGTTATTAACAGGTTTTGTAAGAATCATCCAATTTTTTTTCCCATTTATATATATTTTTTTCTCCAGTGGTGAAATCACAATCAAATCACCAAATAAATATTATTCTGTACTTCTTTAGTAACCTGGTGCTAACCAGAAACCAATTTACTAATCTGAAGAAAAAGAGTTACAATTGTTGCATCAACAATACACTCATATCAAGAGCGATATTTTGCTGAATCTATAAAGAACCTTTATTTTTGAAGGGTATGCATGCATAATACAGATTATTATTTGCATTGGAATTAATTTATCTAATTCATATTAAAGACACTTTACAACTTTTCAAATCTTATGACACACCAACAAATAAATAAATGGATGGCTGGAATGAGGGGTATAGACAGCACAAGGGCAGATGGAGGAAGTGGAATCTCAGCATGGCTGGGGGTCATTGTTATCAAAGCTGGTGTTTAATGGGTTCCTGACCCTTCCCTCACAAAGGCAGTTTGTGAGTACGGCAGCTGAATAGATCTGAAGGATACGAGCAGGTATGAATGCAGGAGGGGATTTGCTGCAGGAACAATGACCCATCATTTCTTGTTCAAGAGCACACCCAAACGTGCAACTGGACAATTCTTCAATGTACTGTATGTAGCTAGAAACACCAGCATGCACAAAGAAAAATCTTTACAGTGAGTGAATATCATGACACCCATGGCTCTGTTCCAACCTATCTCCCTTTGCTGTCTGCCTACATAGACAAATACCTTTTAAGGGGACGACCTAAATGAAACAGAATGTCATAAACTGCAAATTTAGAACACTGTACACATGCTCATGTGAAGCTCACAATTTAAATCAATAGTTTAGCATTGTTGCATTTAATAACTTATATTTATTCTAAAAATAAATAAATAAATCTTTAATGAAAATTTGAACTTGTTGCAATGCATTGTGGGATTGTCTTTCCTGTAAAGAATTCAGGTGAAATGGCCTTTGAAGTCGTGAATTTTGCCAAAAGACTCACCGTCAACTCGGTAGGTTTTCGAGCCACAGTTTTCAAATTGAATAAGGTGATCTGCACCTCAAATGTTTGAAAATAAATACCTTTGGAAAACATATTCAGCCAGCGTCACAAATCCAAATGTACAATGCCGTTTTCTCTCAGCAATTTTGAACGGGAAAAGACCCAACAGAGATACAGCTGCCAAGTGCCGAGGCAAATATTTATTTTACCAAATTACATGAAGTCGCCTCTTTTTCTAGAACGTGGCCCACAATAGCATCTCAACATACACAAAGTGCCCATGATGCTCCAGATGCAGGCACACGGTTGGGAGGCATACTCAACTCTGACTGAGATACCCATCTGGTGTTTGTCAAGTTAGACATCTGCCCACGTCTTTTTCTCTTCTGTAATTATAGGAATATTTATTTTCCTTCACATCATGGCACATCATGTGGCTTGGGTTTCGCGGACGTTGTGAAGGACCAGGAAATGGCCTGTCCAAGAAGAGAAGATTTGTGAGTCTAATTTTTTTGGAATCGACAAACAAAAGAGAGAAATAAAGGAGGAGAAATTTACTCTGATTTGATTTTGCAACGAGAATTTGCGATTCTGTTGCATGCGCATGTATTCGCCTGAAGAAATGAGAAGTTGAAAGAAACGAGAAGAACATCATTTTATTTGTGTGTTGAAATGTTAAGTCTCTGTATCTTGTCACATTTGTTTGTTTTAAGTTGATCACTCTGCATTTGCATCTAAACACTTCATCCCTTTGGGGTGAAGATAAATAGCAAAATCTATAGATTCACTTATTCATAATCTATACCTTTGCTTATTCAGCTGGTCTCTGATCAATACCAGTCAATGGCTGAGATCAGGCTTTTTCCATATTGATTATGCATATATTCCATCAGATTGGTCAAGCATTTAATGTAGAGTTATTATGTGAAGAGTAATGACATATATTCTTGGCAAGGCCCAGTCAGAGATACATCATAACATAAATAGAACAGTTTAATTTTGGTTAACCTTGAAATGCTTATTTGCACTGATGGCATGACCAAACGGCATGAGAGAGACATCACTTCCATAAAACTCAATGTAGACCAATAAACGTCTGGTGCAGCCTTCAAGACATTGTGATCCGGCATTTCGAAGTTACATGTGATGTATTATTGATTGTATAGCTTGGCCAATTGGGTCGTTTACACAAGAATGACTTAATATCTTATTCTTAATATCTTAGTATTAATGACTTAATTCTTCCATTGCCCAACTCTTGGAAGATGACCTATATAGACACAAAATGGCAATGCTACTTTAAGCGTTGCTGTCTTTTGGTTGCTAAAAGGAAGGGTCTTGGCAACCACACTGCATATGATAAATGATGCTATGCAATGGCAGCATTTGTTCTGCAGGTATATGATTATCAACAGAGGGGATCATTTACTGTGGTTTACACACCTGTCTCTGCAAACATTTGCGAAACAGGTTTCATTATCAAAGAACTTTGACTCATATATGCATTAAAAGTGAGTATTTACCATTTACTATGTACACAGCACTGGACACTGCCATGTTTGTGTGACGTCATGCACCTGCATCTCTGCACATTTTAAAGTTGTAATGTCACAGAAGTAGCAACAGATAATTTCTTCCCTACTGGGACATATCTAAGGGAAATGGTTTTGAAGAACGAGTAATAATATTTTAATAAAAAATTACAAGGTCAAAAAAAAAGAAACGTCTGGATCAATGAATTGTTCACAATCAGATTAATACCATGCATTTAGACAAATAACAGAGTGAATTTTATTTCGTGTCAAGTTTCCAAGTAGCATGTCTGATTTTAAATGCAGAGGATTCTCAACTTTGATTCGATTGAACTGAATGATTTGAGAATAACTGTTATAAATTATTATATAATTAATTATATACAGTATATATATATATATCATATATCTATCTATCTATCTATAATATAATCGTATCCGGTATATATTAAAAGTATATATTATCAAGTTGCTTTCAAACGGTTTAATCGCGTTAAAAGCGCATTCAAAATAAAAGTTTTTGTTAGGCATAATGTATTGTTTTTTGGACTGTTTATATTCTATATATATATATAGGTGTGTATATTTATTATATATATATATATATAAATACACAAACATACATGTATATATTTAAGAAAAATAAGTTGTTTATATTTGCTTCTTTGGCAAAGATGGTAGTAGGTATAATATAAATTATATATAAATATGAATATGTATATGCATGTAAATATTTTCAAAATGTATACTGTATGTGTATTTATATATACATAATAAAGATACACAGAACACGCACATATTATGCAAACAAAAACTTTTATTTTGAATGCGATTAATCTTGATTAATCATTTGACAGCACTAATTAATATCTAATAGATTATTATATATATATTAGATATAATATATATATATATAAAAATATTATATATATATATATATAATATATATATATAGAGATATATATTATATGTATGTATATAAATATATATATCTGTTGTAATATAATATACAGTGGGTACGGAAAGTACCCCCTTAAATTTTTCACTCTTTGTTATGTTATATTGCCGCATTTGCTAAATCATTTAAGTTATTTTTTTTTCCTCATTAATGTACACCCATATAGCACCCCATATTGACAGAAAAACAACAGAATTGTTGACATTTTTGCAGATTTATAAAAAAGGGGTGTAAAGAAAAAAAAACTGCAAGATCACATGGTCCTAAGTATTCAGACCCTTTTTTCAGTATTTAGTAGAAGCACCCTTTTTGATCTAATACAGCCATGAGTATTTTTGGGAAAGGTGCAACAAGTTTTTCTCACCTGGATTTGGGGATCCTCGGCCATTCCTCCTTGCAGATCCTCTCCCGTTCTGTCAGGTTGGATGGTAAACGTTGGTGGCCAGCCATTTTTAGGTCTCTCCAGAGATGCTCAATTGGGTTTAAGTCAGGGGCTCTGGCTGGGCCATTCAAGAACTGTCACATAGTTGTTGTGAAGCCACTCCTTCGTTATTTTAGCTGTGTGCTTAGGGTCATTGTTTTGTTGGAAGGTAAACCTTCGGCCCATTCTGAGGTCCTGAGCACTCTGGAGAATGTTTTCGTCTAGGATATCCCTGTACTTGGCTGCATTCATCTTTTCCCTCGATTGCAAAACCAATCATTGTCCTGTCCGCACTGGCACAGCTGAAAACACCCCACCCGCACAGCAATGATGCCTTGCCACCACATTGCTTCACTGTTGGGGACTGTATGGACAGGGGGGTGAATGACAAGTGCCTGGTTTCCCTTCTTTCTCTCATCCACACATTTTAGGAGACTTACCGTTAGAATTAAGGCCAAAAAGTTCTATCTTGGTCTCATCAGACTTGGAGTCCTTCAGGTGCTTTTTTAGCAAACTCCATGCGGGCTTACATGTGTCTTGCACTGAGGAGAGGCTACCGTCGGGCCACTATGCCATAAAGCCCCGACTGGTGGAGGGGTGCAGTGATGGTTGACTTTCTACAACTCTCTCCCATCTCCCGACTGCATCTCTGGAGCACAGCCGCAGTGATCTTTGTGTTCTTCTTTACCTCTCTCACCAAGGTCTTCTCCCCCGATAGCTCAGTTTGGCCGGACGTCCAGCTCTAGGAAGGGTTCTGGTCATCCCAACGTCTTCCATTTAAGGATTATGGAGGCCACACTGGCTCTTTGAACCTTAAAGTTCAGCAGAATTTTTTTTTTTTTTTTTTTTTTTTTTTTTTTTTTTTTTTTTTTTTTTGGTTTGTAACCTGTCCAGATCTGTTGCCTTGCCACAATTCTGTCTCTGAGCTCTTCAAGCAGTTCCTTTGACCTCATGATTCTCAATTTTTGCGCCCCGCACCTCGTGACATGCACTGTGAGCTGTAAGGTCTTATAATAGACAGGTGTGTGGCTTTCCTAATCAAGTCCAATATGTATAATCAAACACAGCTGGACTCAATGAAGGTGTAGAACCATCTCAAGGTGATCAGAAGAAATGGACAGCACCTGAGTTACATATATGAGTGTCACAGCAAAGGGTCTGAATTACTTAGGAGGACCATGTGATCTTTCAAGTTTTTTTCTTTTTTTTTTTTTTTTTTTTTTTTTTTTTTTTTTTTTTTTTTTTTTTTAATAAATTTGCAAAAATGTCAACAATTCTGTTTTTTTCTGTCAATATGGGGTGTTGTGGGTACATTAATGAGGAAAAAAATTTAAATTAAATGATTTTAGCAAATGGCTGCAATATAACAAAGAGTGAAAAATTTAATGGGGTCTGAATACTTTCCGTACCCACGTATATAGATGTATATATATATATATATATATTTATATACAGTATATATATATATATCTATATATATATATATATATATCTATAGTAATAATAATTTGTTATTTTATTTTATTTTCTTTTTTTAATAATGCAATATCAATTGATATGATTAAAATACAAGCCACATGAACCACAGACAATCACTGGGGATCAGAATGTGGTTGCATGATGCTGCACAAGCACAGAAAAATACACCGTGCCAAATATGACGCAGAGTAGAAGGGAATATCTGAAGATAATTTACTGGATATAAACACTTGACTATATCAATAAAAAAAGAGATTTGCTGTATGCAGACTTTGCTATGCCATGACCACTTTACTAGTTTGTACACAACAGCACTACAACTAGAGACTTGATTTGAGGCTTGATGTAAGAACCTGAGACTTGCTTGTGACTTGCTCCTACCTCTGCATGCTATTGCACTTATTCAAGTAGGAAGTTGGAAATTCTGGCTCTTTTGAGTAACGCAGCGTTGTTGGTTAAGATTTTCCCCAGACTTCACAGTCAGTATTAAAGAAAAGGCATTCTAGAGAAGAATTGTTTTTAGAATAGTGTCTTGATAAATCATGCACAGCTACACTAAGACCATTTATTAAGAATACAAGTATGGCCAGGTTTGATTTCATGTTGACTTTGAGTGCTAATTACGGTGTCTTTTACAGGTCCATCTGATGTTCTGTATTCTGCGTTCCCGTCGCCATCATTCATGCCTTTCTCCATCCTTACAGTTTACTCGCTTCTCTTCACTCGCCTTCCTTCGTCTCGGACTATGATAGTGTCTCCTGACGTGCTCCGGCATACGAACATCCCGAGCGGTGAATGAACTTGGCACACAAAACTTTTTCTCTTCTCTCTTCTCATCCTCTCTTTCTCTCTCATTTACTTGCTTGCTCTCTCTCTCTCGCTCTTCCCATCCTCGCCTCCATTTCCATTCTCCTCACAAATGCAGACGATTCACAGAAAACAAGAGATAATGGCCAGTGTCCAATCGGCCAGAGCTAATCAGCGTGCATCGTGGGAAAAGCCCAGGATGAGGGGCGAAAAACAGCCCATTGTCTGGAGGAGATTAAAGTCCCGAAAAGACGGCATTGTCTGACGAGGGGATAAATCTTCCTGCTGTCACTCAAACCTGAATTAAATTCGCCTTCGCCTCTAAAAGAGGCTTATCTCTGCTCAATAGCTTGTTGCGCTACAAGCCCAAAGGAATGCATTTGGTGAACTTGTGTTGCTGACACGTTATGAAGAAAAAATAAATAAGGAGCAATGGGCAAAGAGCAAATCAGGGTGTTGTGGAGCTCAGGGACTTGAAAGAGGATGTGCATTTGGGCAGACCGGGATCACGATAGCCTTGGAAGGGAGGGGGGTGCTACACTAAGGGTGGTTGATTGACTGTCCCTGGACCTTTGAAAGCGAGCAATAGTCATTCCTTCATCCTATTCCCCTGACCCTCTCCCTCTCCGATGCCAAGCGGCATTTGGACGCGCGTCACACGCCGGAAAAGTGATCCGTCTGTGGCACTGTTGGATTGCAAAGCGGTGGCAACCTATGAAAAGCCCATGGCCGCATCACTTTATCTGTCCTCCAGCGAACGCCCTCGCCAAATTCGGCTCCTTCTCACCGGCCCTTTATCTGCTCTCCAGCAGGCATCCCCGCCAAAAACTGATCCCTTACACCAGGGCCCTGGAAGGATCTTCATGTTCTGCGTGCATTTAAAACAGACCTTGTAAAAGCCGCAAAAGAAAGAAAGTGAAAGAGACACGGAAAAAGGAACTTCTGTGGACACTGCCCCTTCTCTGAATAGAGAAAGTGGGTGTCCCATTTTTCAACAAGTCCTTTCTGTGGACTGAAGGAGGAGAGTAAGGATAGATATTGATGATTCATACAGGAACAAAACAAGAAAGCACACGGAGCAGAGAGAGAGTCCATTCTTTACCACCCGCCGTCTGCTCCCTAAACAGGATTTTCCGCTTGCTGTTTTTGCAAGTCGCTGTTGTTGTTTATGCCCTCCATTAATTCCCTTCTTTCACAGTCCCAGGGCCACGCTCTCGCCATCTCTGGCCCGTCTGGACTTGGCTCCTTAACAAGCAAGGCTTACACCTGCTTACAGGATTAAATTAATTAGCACGAAACAGAGATGGTGGGGGGATAGAGGGAAGAATTATCACAATGAGGCAACTAGGCCATTGTTGCCCAGTCATGGCATCCTCTAGAGCGGATGCTGGCTTCGTTGTTTTGTGGTGAGCGGAAGTTACACCAGGAGGATACAAAAGGAGCGGGCTGATTTGTTTGGGTGTTGGGGCCTGAGGGTAGAAGGATCTGTCAAGGTGATGTTTGACTGGCCTTATTCAGTGATGACCGGGGCTCCACGAGGAGCATGAGCTCTAAAGCCATGGAAACGCATTCACTATTCATTGGGTCTCTCTCTTGAAAAAACAAAAAACAAAAAAAAAAAAAAAAAACAACAGTTCTTCTCCGTAGCACCTGGGTTTGGTCAGAACCCTAGTCTAGAAATCCTGTATAGATTTCTTGAGCCCTCGCTGACTATATAGTATGGTTATTTGGAGACAAAAAGTTATTAGCTATGTTTACATCCACCTATTTTTATTCCCATTTTGGGATATTGCATAAAAATTGCTGAATGGAAATGCCAAAATGTGCACAAGTCGGATACATTTTTTATCTGTTAAGAAAACATGTGCATGAACTATGATGGAAACACATTTACCCCAACAATTCCTTGACGCACATCAAAAAAGTCATGTGACTTTGCACGATGGTACGGCATGACTGGACTAACCAGCTGACCGGTCTCATTGTACAGCATCTAAAATGTTATTTTGGTCATTCTGAAATGCTTGAGCCAAATTCTGTCGTCAAAGTGGTTCAGTATAATATGTGACCCTGGGCCACAAAACCAGACATAAGTGTCAATATTTTTGAAATTGAGATTTATACACCATCTCTGAATAAATAAGCTTTCCATTGATGTATGGTTTGTTAGTGTAGGACTATATTTGGCTGAGATACAACTATTTGAATATTTGGAATCTGAGGGTGCAAAAAAATCCAGATATTGAGAAAATCGTTTTTAAAGTTGTCCAAATTAAGTTCTTGTTAATGCATATTACTAATCAAAAATTAGTTTTAATATATTTACAGTAGGAAAATTTACTAAATATCATCTTCAGGAAATATCTTTACTTAAATCCTAATGATTTTTGGCATAAAAGAAAAAATCAAATCATTTGGAACAAACTATGTTTTTTTGCTGTCTGCAAATATCCCCCAGCTACTTAAGACTGTTTTTTTGTGCGTCCAGGGTCACATATAATATAACCTCCCATAACTTTCTTCCAAAATTGGTGGTTTCCCAACAGCAGCAGTCTCCACTAATATCTGAAGCAAGAAACAATGTTCTTGAATTATTGCATTTCGACCATTTCAATCAACTCTGCACGCTCTGAGACGCAAGTATTTTTTATATATGAAAGAAAGACCCACAGTGGCTTCTCCTACTGCAGCAAATTACCTCTTTTTTTTGTGATATTTGGTGCCAGTTTATCAGGAAGTGACGATTTTTTTGTTCTCTTTGACTCGCTGGGATTGACACAGTGCTTTATTCACAAATGTTTTATGCAAACGTGTGAAATGAATGATTCGTCAGATCGATCAGCTTATTGGTTTTAATTATCGTTCACCAACAGAGAAGGTTCTTTAAGGCAACAGAGAACCTAAATGACTCTCCTATGGCATCATAGGAACTTATTTAGCAACTTATCTCAGGTTTTTTTTTTCAAATCTGCATGATTTTCTCCTGTGGAATAGCACACAGTAACCATGCTCTATCAAAATCCTAAAACATCTCAGTGCGCTGGTTACAACAACATCTCCATGTGTGGGTGTATGTTTCGTTTGTTGCTCCAAATGACATCTGATAGCAACAAGATGACCTCTGTCTTTGTTTGATGTGGGTGGTTTAATCCAGTTATTTGAGGTGACTCCTTATTTGGTGGGCTGACTTTTATTTAACAGGATTATTTCTAAGTCAGGACAGGTAACCCCAGCTTCATCAGAGGAAATTCCTCCTCCATGAGGTATTGAAGCCCCTTTGGCAAGTGTCTGCCCTCATCTGTCTCTCTTTCCCAAGGATGTCAGAAGAGCAGTGGAGGAACACAGGACAGAATACCCAAATCCATCTCACTAAATGCTTGCAGATGTGTGAACTGTGTCCTTGCCATGTTTTTAGGCACTACCTCAACACTCCTTCGATTTTCCACTGACCACAACGACAAGGAGAGAAAAAAAGCAAAAACAAAACAAGAATTTCGGGTTAAAGTTCTCAACCCAGCATAGCATGCTATTTATGTCCTGGTGATAAATTTCGTTTTTGAGATGATACTTGCTATAATACCAAGAAAAAATACAAGGTTTCCTTTTTTTATTTTCTTTACTCATTCTTGTTCCTTTAAGGGTGGATAGCTCTATAAGAGGTCATGCCCTCAGCTTTTCACTTGATGTTTAGGGTCATTTGTTTCTTAAGACAGCTGATCCTTCCTAAAAAGACATCTACTTGGATGTTGTGGATGGAAGAAAGAGATGAAAGAAAGAGTGTTTCTCAAATAGCAGCCTGGAACAGAACCACTTGACCTGCCACCCCGGCTATTTTATTACTGAATAGATAAAGATGCCCGTACCTTCAACAGTATGATCTATTTTGGTCTTGACTACTTCCAGATCAGCATTCAGGAGGTAATTTGAGACTTATCTGAATGGTTTAGCCTGACACCAGACAAGTCCACCATTCAATTGAGCTTTGAACCAAATGACAACTCAAACTGATTCTTAGAGTTACGTCTACATTTTGACATTGTCCCTTATTGTAGAATCAAATCCAGGGTAATCTATAGGCTTTGGTTAGGCTTCATCAGAAAGCATTGCTTATAAGTAGGCCGACACACAATATAGCTGGAAAAATGTGATAAAATGTATTTAAAGGCTACTCTTTTACTGGTAGTGAAAGCATTATCAAACAGAGAAACATGGAAGGGACAGGGATTTGTAAAAGTTTCTGAATGGAATGGTGTTCCAATTTCAGATCATTCTCCATGTGGTTCTACTTATAACCTGACACTTCTATTCTTTTGCTATGAAATATTTCCGATATTTTGGATGGAGTAGGGGGTATTTGAGCATTCAGTTGCGAAACTACAGATTCTCATTTTGTGAAGTAGAACCCAGAAAGAACAACACACCTAGCTCCATTTTTTTTAACGATCATCCTCCGACAATTGTGGGTTGGATTCACATATCCTGGGCTCTGGTAAGTGGCAGGAGCACTCTGGTTCAATCCCTTCCTTATGACAGTGATTAGAGCCATGCAGACAATGAGCAGTCTGAGCCCGAGATTCCAGCGCTAACCTTCTAGCTTCTCAGAGAAGTCTCAGTAAGGCTTAGCACATTCTTAACCAGCCTTGAAAATGCACGCTACGCACATGTAACCAAATCACATGTATTTGTGAGATACACTGACTTGCGTTCATGTTGTTTGGTACATTTTGCTTTGTGATATGTAGAGCATTACTGCCAGGGTGTGTGTGTGTGTGTGAATGCTAACAGCTGTGAGTCACTTTGGCCTTCAACAACATTACAACTGTCAACTGTCCTGATGATACAAGGGGGATCGGTTTACGCACTCACTAACTCTCACCCTCACTACACACACATCATGTGATATAAAGCAACGACCTTCAATGTTTTCTGATGCTATAATTGTAATGCACCGTTCAACATGTCCTACGCCTCACCGACCAAATCAACCTGCCGTGTGATATCCCTCCTCGTAAAGGAGGATGTGTTAACTCAACTGGAACGGTTTTGTCCTGTTAGGATGAGAAGAAAAAGAGGGAGAATTGGGATAACAGGACTAGTCACAGCAACCCTGATCCCGTCAGGTATTCACACTATTGTCAGCACGTATAACGGCTGTCCGTCCGTCATCCCCGTGGTCAGACGCCTAATCTGTTCTTTCAGTGCGCTCTGAAAAGCCCCCAGCGCCATGGCCCAGGCGACACGCCGATTCTCCATTCACCCTCCCCTGCCGAATGCAATCACCGGACAACCCCGCAATAATGCACTCCCTTTGAAAAACAAAATAAAGGTGGTCGCCTCGTCGCGGTTAGTCCCGGCGAGATAAATCATGCACTCCAAATTAACTTCCATTCAAAGTGCTGGAAAAGAATAGGTGTCCGTGGACGGACGGACTGCTCTGAGAACACGATGATTCGACTTGATAAATGTCAAGGCGGATCATTTGAGGGCTCTGATTAAGATCTTATCGGCCCGGGAAGTTAATAGAAAAGAGTTAATCAAAAAAGCCATGCAGGGTTCTGCCGAGTATCTGCGGGAGAGATCCTGCTTAAATTGGCTTCACTCGGGTCCTCTCAATTCTTGCCCTCACATAGAGGTTGACATGTCCAAAGGTTAGTTATCCCACCAGGTTCACTAATGCTCAAAAACAAAACCACTTTTAAAGATTGCCTGGAAGACACGATTACAAGCCGAGCAGGTAATCTCCTCACTTTTTATTGCGTATTTCAATAATAATAATAAAAAAAAAAATTTGAAAAGACAGTACAACAATTTTATGAAAATGTTAAACTTTAAAATTGATGCAATTTTGGTTATGTCGTTCAATGATAAAAAAAAATGGAAATAATAAAAAAGAATATTGGTTTTACAAGAAAATACTATTTCAGTCTCTACCTCAAAATTTCACATTTAATTCAGTGTTACTTGCCATTTCCTTGTGATAAATTTACTAGCATTAGTTGTTTTCGTTAATTAAGCGCCATGTAACTAGAATATTAGCCATTTATTAGTACTGATTAAGCACATATTAATGCCTTATTCTACATCCATAATCCTACCCAATACCTAAACTTAACAACTACCTTACTAAGTATTAATAAGCAGCAAATTAGGAATTTATTGAGGGAAAAGTCATAGTTAATAGTGAATAAGTGTTCCCTATTCTAAAGTGTTACCCTTTTTTTCAGTGTACCTAAACATAGTGGTCCATTATTGTTAGTTTATATGTCAAATTTACTTTGATGAAAAAGAAAACAAGGCTGTGAGGACAGATTATCTATCCGATTTGTTGTATAACAAGTCAGTTTGTCTTGGCTGGCATCTTGGTAAAATGAGCAGTTTGATTTGATTTTTTGATTCGATTTGATTTGCAAAGCTACTGTTGACATACTAAAATCTCCAAAACAGTTTCAGTTTGTCAGTTTACATTTGCCATATTCAACCTAATTGTTTTACATTAATTTTTCTATGAGCTGTCCATCCTCTCCATTGCTTTCTTAAAAATGTCCAGTGTGGATATAAAAGTGCAGAAAATCTGGGATTTATAATTTGGACATGATCCATTGACCTTAAAAGTAAGACAGTGTATTTCTATTTCTGAAGCCTCATTTATGTTACGTTAAATATGGCTTCTATAGCCTGACAAAGGTCTGTTGAGCCTCTTATGTCTATACATTTGTGCATTAATTGAATTGATACACCAACCGTGAGGGTGATTTTCACATCTATCTGTTGTTTAAAACTAAACAAACCTGCCTTTGTCAATCTTTGATCAGATGTGTGGGTGAAAAGTCGCATGTTTCTTCGGCTGGGAAAAACGGAAAGATAAGCAAAAGGTGCATCTCATTTTATCGACCCAAGGACGCACATTATCCACTCAAAGTAAAATTAGTTCCCTAAAAAAACTCACATTGAGCTGACCCTTGCCTTCGAAAAACAAAGAGCTTAGTGCTCTTGTGCAACAGTAATCGGTACAGACTTAGCAGTGGATTTTTTTATTTTCACAAATGCAGATTTAGAGTGTCTCCGCTGACATGCTGACACCTGTCAGAATGGCCTACCTTCTCAAACTCAGGGTGGGGAGATCTCGGAGATGATCTTTTGTCATGTTTGCTCCCAGTTAGGTGGTGGTAAGCAGAGGTAGAGCAAATAACAGCTAAACAAACAGAAGAAGACAGTGCTGTGTGATAAATGATGAGACATGTGTGAACAAAATAACTCAAGCAAGATTGAAAGATGTGGTCGTCTTCGTGTAGAAGAAGAATTCATACCAGTGTTGCAGAAACTACAAATTATGAGTCGCTTGTAATATGGCAGGCTACACAGGCTACAGTTTTAAAGTAATCAAGTTACATTTTTTTAGTCATTATAATTTGGAATTTTGGCACAAAAACAAGGGGTTTTGAAGTGACTCAAAACTAGAATGCATCTTAATTTATATAAAAGTCGATATTATGATAGTAAACATGCAGCATTCAACTTAAAGGAACACTCCACTATTTTTTAAAATAGGCTCATTTCCCAACTCCCCTAGAGTTGAACAGTTGAGTTTTACAGTTTTCTAATCCATTCGGGCGATTTCCGGGTCTGGTGGTAGCACTTTTAGTTTAGCTTAGCATTGATCATTGAATCTGATTAGACCGTTAAGCATCTCACTCAAAAATGATAAAAGAGTATCTATATTTTTCCTTTTTAAACTTGACTCTTCTGTAGTTACATTTTGTACTAAGACCGACGGAAAATGAAAGTTGCGATTTTCTAGGCCGATATGGCTAGGAACTATACTCTCATTCCGGCGGAATAATCAAGGAACTTTGCTGCCGTACCATGGTGCAGCAGGCGCAATGATATTACATAGTGCCTGAAAATAGGCTAACTTCCGTCAGCATAACCAACGTGACCACCTGCTTGCACAGGGAGCGTGCTGGGGACTATTTTCAGGCGCTGCATAATATCATTGCACCTGCTGCACCCATGGTAAGGCAGCAAAGTTCCTTGATCATTACGCCGGAATGAGAGTCTATTCCTACCATATCGCCTAGAAATCACACTTTCTTTCCGTCGGGGGGGGGGGGGGGGTGGTTGTGGGTGGTAACCTCAACTGTATTAACTCTAGGTTAGGTGGAAAATTAGCCTTTTTTTTTTCAAAAATAGTGGAGTGTTCCTTTAATATCCTGCTTTAAAAATAAAGACCTAAAATGCTGCACAAGGACTCAAGGAACTGCTTCTGACCCTGATCTTTTGTTGCCCTATTCAGAGAAAAGAAACTTTATGAGTAATCCATGAGACATTTACACAGCTTTTACACATGATCCATAAAGATCCATATGAGAACTTAAACAGTGTCAGTAAAAGTGTTCTGCCAGTGCAGGGGGCTACAATTCGGGTTTCCAGCCAAATGTTCTCACATCTACAGCAGTAAAAATTCAAGTGAATCTCATTTCATCTCTGTGAACGACTGACCTTTCGTCTCCGCTTCAAGATATTCACCCTGTGATCTCTGTGCTGCAAAGTTGCATGCTTGCAATGTAGATGTTGACTTCTTTTTTGTTGCTCGTGCAGATAGACAGGTGAAATTATATTATTTCAGATTTGTATTAGTTTATCAAATTAGATTGCTTTGGCAAGCCCCCACTATACTCATTGCTTCATCATGGTCCCAACTCTGGCCCTCAAGATTCATTTTCCTGCAGAGTTTAGCTCCAACCTAATCAAACACACCTGAACAAGCTAATCAAGGTCTCAGTATGACACACAAGTTGTTATGTAGATGTGTTTTAATCCAGGGTTGGAGCTGAACTCTGCAGGAAAGTGGATCTTGAGATCCAGAGTTGAGGACACCTGCCTTACATGTTGGGTTAGTGCTTTGAACCAGTGGGCCAAGCTTTTGCTAGTTAGCATAGCCCTGTTAATACACCATCCAGCTGCAAACAGCATCTGTTTTCACTGATGACCAAGGATGCAAAATGCTGTATTGTCAGGATGGTTTTTAGAATTGACTCAGAAATGCACCCAGAACACCCTAGAACAGTGGTTCTCAATTTCAGTCCTCGTGTACCACCGCTCTGCACATTTTGTATGTTTCTCTTATTGCTTCATACGTTTGTTATATTTTACTGTAAGTGCCCTGCGAAGTGGACATTACATTATATGATTCCAGTTTGAAGGGAGCGTATGTTCCATTCAAAGGGCATTTAAGTGTGCGAGACGTGAATTTAAATTGTATTTATTTACAGAGATACATCATGTCGCACTTCTCTGGTAAGTTTTTCGTGTGTGTGAAGACGCTGCAGGCCGTGGCGTAGCGCAAATCTGTGAATGAATGTTCAGAAGTGAAATAAACTTCAAAGGATTTTCCCGTGTTCAGGGAGTAGGGATCAATGAACACTGTGTAGGGACCCTATCCATCAGAGCACAGTTCATGCGTGGAGCTCTCTTCCAACGATCTGAATCAGGTGTGTTAAATAAGAGACATGCAAAATATGCAGAGCAGTGGAACGCTAGGACTGAATTGAGAACCACTGACCTAGAAACTGCATAGCAACAGACTAAAAAGAACTGGCAACCACCTTAGCTTAGTGATTAGTGGTTGATTGATATTAATTTTTGATGGCTGATGCCGATATCTTAGAGAGCAGGTTAGCTATGGCCGACATAAAGCTGATTTAGTTATCTATCACACTATTTAAGTTTTAAAAATTGAGAGAACAAATGTCAATAAAAAAAAAAAATCACCTTGAAATCACTTGGCAATAGACTGTTGACTATAATCATGACCCCCTAATTTTTTTCATTTTTTTAGAATTACAGAACCATTTTTTTTCGAAAAAAAATGTTTTCCACCCCCAAAAGAAAACCTATGGGGATAAGAGATTTGAGAATGGATGGAGGGATTTAAGAGGCACCATATAAAGACTGAAGCATAGGTTTATTTTTATTTTTTGGTCCCACTTTGCCAAGGTAGTGTTCATCCCCCCTGACAATCCCCTTGTGTGTGTGTTGTGTGTGTGGGTTGTGAGTACATCGATAGAGCTTGGATGCAGAGTGTTTGACAGAAGTGAATTAATTGGGCCCCCTCAGATCATTTGTCTTTATTGCGAAGGCTAATTGGAACAGAAGCAGGTGTTAATGGCAGCAGCACAGTGACTGAAGACTGAATCTCCAATGCAGGCCTGCAATAGAACTATGTGAGTGAACTTAACCATGTTTTAATTCGATTTCATTCTGAAACTAAACCTCACGTTTCTCCTGCTTGCCCTCTAAAGTGGGCTGAATAGACTCAAGAAAGTGTGTGTGTGTGTGTGTGTGTGTGGGGGTTGCAAGGTGAAATTCACAACCACATTTCATGTGTTAAAGGCTTTTACAACATTTTGGACGACCCTACACTTTTAAGTCAATTTAAGTCAAGTACATTTTATTTATTTTTTTATTTGTCAAAATCATTATGCTATTTTTTCTAATGTCTTATAATGTCTTCATGCCTTATAGTCTCATTTAGCAGATTAGAGCTGGACGATAATACAGGTGATATTTTGTGATGATACAAGCAATCAAGCAATGGAGATTTGCTATATAGTTTGTATGCAAAAACACACACACACACACACACTCACTCACACACACAGATCAAACAATACATGCTAAACTTAAAGACTTCAAGTCAACATGACATCAAAACTGACCCTATTTACTTCCTGTTCTTATTTTGCCTAACTTACTTGGTTGTGAACATCTTATGCATTGGTTTTAAGAGAAGGAATGGCATAACCTGTACAGTACGAGTAACAATTTCAGCATGGGTTCCCACTTTTTGAGCTGTTCTTTGTTTATATCATGTTCAACATTGCGATTTTGTTTACGTTGCTCTGATAAGGCGTCTCCTGGTTCGGAGTGAGGCTGAACAGGCGTTTGTGTGTCTGGAGGACCGATCCTCTGGCCTGGTTAACGTTCGGAAGCTTGGTTCCTTGCAATGTGATGTCAGCAAGTTTTAATGGCCAACACGTTTTACCAATTATACCATGTAGGGATGAGAGTGGAAAGACACTGTTGTTTTGATGTGGTGTTTACTTGTAGAGCTGTGTTAGCATAGCCGTGTTGGTGTGTGGTCTGTGTACTGCTCGCCTCAGTGCAGAAGCTCACCTGAGGCATTCAGGTGTGTGTGTGAGAGAGTGTGTAAGGCATTGTAAACCAAAAGGAGGAAGACTAGTTGCATTGCACAATGTGCCTTTGTTTCTTGTGTTTCCTGTGAGGCTTAACGGACTGCATATTTTAGCTTTAATGTTGTTTGATGTTTGTTTAAAAAGTCAGCTGACCTGGCATAGTCATATGACGCGGGAGCCTGTGTATTTTAAGGTTGTTTTTGGCCTTTTACTTTTGATCAGTTGTGTTTACTAAGGCAACATTGCTGTTACTATTGCTCATAATTTTGAGCTGAGCCCTCAGTATTAAACATAACGTTCTGGTCTTGTTCCAAACTGAGACAATATTGGTGTTACATTTTTGATACTTTAAACTCAGCTTAATTTAAGAATACACCCTGATGTTACAATGGCCTTGTTTGGCTTTATACTGGTAGCTTTTAACTACACAGTTGTAACCGCATATAATACCATAAAAACTGATTGCACAGACTACTTCCTGTATGTATCGGCTGGAATTCACTTGCAAAGAAAACGATGCAGGAATACAAACATAAAACAAGACCACAAAACCTAAAAGCCTAGCTATTTTGGGGCATTTGTTAGCTGGTTAGACCTGACATCAGACCTTGCTAAACCAGCTAAGACCAGCAAACCACCCAAAAAAAGATTTGCTAATGGGCTTCTGTTTTGATGTTGTACGTTTTCCAACATATATCAGCGTTTAACAGTGCGAATTTGAGGTGAAAACAATTGGTGCTATTGTGAATTTCTGAGGCGTGTGTTTCAGGGAGTTGAGTGCTGAGAGATGTAATGTTTTGAAATTATGCTCCTCGTTGTTCCTTGTTAAATCAATGCTTTAGCCTGAAGCAACGTCCAAACAAATTACTTTCCACACACTGTCATCACATCCTCAGCTGTCCGACTGTCATCCACCGGGATGGAGGAGTGTGTGAACACCGTGGCCCCATGGACCTCTTGACACAGGGTCCAAACACCACACACACACACAGGCCGCTCTCGGGCCATCTCAGAAGCATTACCGAAGGTCTCGCGCTAATGGTTGCCATGTGCAGTTTTACCAGCGTTTAAGGGGCCGCCCGTTTCTAGGTCTCTGCTCTCATACACTTCCAAAAACATTACCACATAATACCTTAATGCCTTTTGTGTTTGAGGAGAAGGTAAAACGGGGGGAAAAAGAAGGATCCTTGTTTGTTCAGGCTGCGCTGTAAAACTGACTTATTGTTTTCTAGCCTCACTTTTTCATCCCCTTTCCACCCTCGTTCACCCAGCACCCTTTCTTTCTCCTCCGTTTTTTGCAGGCTGTTAAAATCGGAGAGGCCTGTTGGCCGGCCCACCGCTCAGACTTGGAGTGCAGTCAGTCTGCGTGGAGGAGAAAACTGCAAATTAGACTTTAACACGAAAAGGATCCAGAGATTTCGTATTTTGTTTGGATAACACTTAAGCACTGATATCTTCCGTCCAATTGGCTAGCCTCTGCCAGCTGTGATAAATGAGAGATGTGTGCTCTTTTTGAAGGCCTTATTGCATTCTAATGAAACGCCGAGCAAAAATGCATTGTGACCTCTTAACCTAGCAACTAGTGTTAATTTTGTCAGCTATTTTTAATTTAGTCTCATCTTAGTCCTCTGTCAAATGTAACTTGTAGTTTTTATCATATTTCGTCAACTTGTCCTGTTTTTGTTTAAGTCAAGTTTAAGTCGACTTAATGTCTGAGAATTTTAGTCTAGTTTTAGTCAGTGGAAACGTACACATTTTCATCTTACTGTATAATTTAAAACAGTGCCGATCCTAGACTTCTGGGGGCCGTATGCAGAACTCACTCTGTCTCGAATCGCGCTCGCGGAAAGTGCTTGAGAAACAGTGTCTCTTCCGCGGCTCTGTACGCTTTCAACTCTTTTTTTTTAGTCTTGAGCAAGACTGTACGACATTCACCTTACATGATTTTACTGATTTTTACATAGAAAGGGCGACAGCGCACCCCATTAAAAAAAATTATCATTCATGTTTTCATAACCGCTGGTCAAATTAAAAAACTAAAGTAAAATTAAATCATCTTTGAGAGCAAGGGGACCCCCTGGTGTTTCGGATGCAGCTTGCATATTTTGCGTATAGGGAGGATCGGCTCTGGGTTCAAATGATGAAAAAAATACAGTATATCATTTTGCACAATTTTAATTGCAATGATTGTTGTCATTTGGGAAATGTATTTGTAGATTTCATCAGAAGTTGCTCTTTCACCAATAAGCACAAATCAATCGTATGCATGGTTTATTTGACCTCATCTAACGTTAGCGTACAGATTTATAACAGGATATCAATTAGAGGCTAAATAAACACCAAAGACTTCAGATATACAATCGCCCTGGCAACGTTATGAAAACTGGTGTAACAAAAACCTACTCTCAAATATTATAACAGAGAAATTCCTAATAGTAATTCCAATAATTCCAAATTGCATTAATGTTTCTCTAAGTAACGTTACAATCTGCAACCACTCTCGCAAACAATACAGTCGAGATCCATTACAGAACACGGGACTGGCTGAATGACACTTTCATTTAAACAGAAAACCTCAAATGGAGATCGCTGAACTCCAGCTTGTACAGTACTGTATGTTGGTGTTTTCAGATCATGGCACCTCCGAAGAGAGAGGGAGTGTGAATGGTTGCCAGATTGCATAAACCAAAAAGCCGGGCAGAGTTATGAATGAATCCGTTTAACCTAAAATCTCTGATTGGGGGATTTCAGCTCTTGGTAAAATCGGCATTTTCAAAATGATATAATAAATGTTGGGTATTTTGAGCTGAAACTTCACAGTTACATTCTGGGGACATCCAAGACTTATATTACATATTGTAAAAAGGGGCATAATATGTCTTCTTTAAGAACAATATCAAATCAAAATGCATCCCAATGCGTTTTTATCTTATTTTTTTTATTTAGGTTTATAATTTTAAACTTCTTTCAGTGAAATGTTTGGCTTAAATTGTGTCTTAAATTAACACATTTGGTTTGATGTTATAAATTTAGTCCAAATACGTTTTATACTGCATCTTATCTATGATCTCTTATCAAACAATATCTGCCACATTTGCCGATTTAACCTTTATCTCCCATATCAAAGAATATCAATTATCTTTTATTGTGTGTGTTGATTCTAGATGCGTATTATTTTAGTAGTACAAACAATCTCAATATTTTGGCCAATTGTGCAAAAAAACTATGTTGTTTATTTGTATGATCATTATACTAATAAAATGATCTCTAGCATTTCTGTTGCAAATCAGATCGACTCTAAACTGAGTGCCGAGTTTGGATTTAGCTGTGAGATCTCTCTGATATTACTGCTAACTTGCAGAATCAAGTCGAGTGATGCACCAGGACGGCCCGTCAGTCACAAGACAGCCTCACTATTGACAAAGCTGACAAATGAGCAAGCCTAACAGAAATAAAAATCAGGATTCTGTGTTTCTGCAAGGAGAACCATTTCACATGGATCGAAGGCCACATATTCAGCAAAAGAGGAATTTGAGAGAGAGAGAGAACGAGAATGAGGTGTGGGGAAGCGATGCAGTCCGGTGCGTGACTGCTCTCTCTTTGATTTTGCCTGATGGATGATTGATTATTTGTGGAAAGTGTTGTGGAAATTCACAGATGGTCTCTGAGTTCAAGCTAACTGGGATGGTCGCCTGGATCCCAAAGTTAATTTGTCTGCTCTCTCTGTCTTTTGCTATATCTACATGTCTCTATTTTAGCTTTAAGTAGGTTTAAGTAACAACAGACTTACTTTTTCAGTAATGTGACTGCTTTGTGAACTGCTAACCTTTACTTAAAAATTAGAAATCTTTTTATGAATTTTCTTCTTATGTTTTTCCCTCAAAAGATGTATTTTGAGAAAGCGACACATCTATTTAGAGTTAAATAAGTTAACAGTAAATATTTCATAGGTTCTTAGTGCTTTTTCGCTCTAATATATGTAAAATATCAATGATATATCAATGTTATTTAAGTATCAATGAGATACTATTATTGGTTTTGTTAATATCTTGAATTATGTTTTATATATTCCGCTTTCATTTGAATTTTAGCTAATTTGAGCAATTTCGGGGTTTTTTCATTGTTTTTTTAAACGTCTATATGGTTTCATTCATTTTATTACAGTTTAAGATTTAAATATTTTAGTAAATTAAGTTAAAATGAAAATAGGAAACTTGACAACCAGCTGAAATAAAATAAGTTATTACATAAATAGGTTATTACATTTAATTTATTTTGGATATTGTTTAATTTATTTCAAGTAACAAAAAAAAAGGGGTTTTATTGACTCTGAATGTAAGACTAAATGGCATGGCTTTTCATGCATCATGCATTAGAGGCTTAAGTTACAGTGCAAAGATTGGGCCATAGCATGGACATCTGAGACCTAAAATATCTGTCATGCTATTACTATATTTAATATTTATATTCTATAAGACATAAATATTTTTTACAGACAGAATATTTATATTTTGTCTGCTTATATTCAGCCAATTTCCATCATTCAGGATGCACAACTTTTTATATATATATATGTATTCAGCTGTATAGACTGCTTTGTTTTAAGTTATTTCAGACTTTGGATTTACTCACCACTGACTGTCACTTAAAATAAACCAGCCGTGGATGCTCAGATAACCTTTTCTGTCTAAACTGTTGGTTCTTGGCCCAAATAAGCTGCTATTTTGACAGGACTTTCAGACAAAAATAAATAACTCAATCAATCAGGTTTGTCTTTGTAATGTTTTATCCAATGTAATCATTTTTTCTGCTTACGCTTTGCTAAAACATTTGGACCCTTGCATTGCATAGACATCTGAGACCTTGCATAAAATCTCTACCATGCTAGTGCAAATTTGGTGACATTTAAAATGAAAAGCACATTGAAGCACTTAGGAGCATTCGTATTATGAGGGAAAAATGCCCCTGCTGGCACATTCCTTCATTAGTGGCCCATGTTGTTTGCCGCTGACCCCTGCATAGAAATGCTGATGCACTCAAAGGCCTATATTTAGACTTTATTAGCAATATTAAATTCCACCTCAGATGCTTTCACCATAACGTCTGGAAATAGTTCACAGCCACAATTAGCGTCATAGTCATATGCATAAAACAGATAAATAACCTTGTACCGATTTCTCCAAAGGCAGGCCATAATTAACGAAGCAATCCTTTAAAACGGGAGATAAATAATCATTATGAATTATGAATTATAAATGAGTCGTAATGAATAAATCAGTGCTTTGAATATATGTGCACAGACTTATTCTACTTTTGTTGATGATTTCTTGCAAAAAATGCACTTTTAGAAGGTACTTCACACTGACATCCTGACAGTATATAAACTAAGTAATAATTGGTGTGATAAATAATGCATTGCAAATGAGAACACTGCACTAAACAAGCTTACTTTTTCTCATGATGGCAAAGTGAAACAATAACAGAGTTGTGAACAATGATAGCTCGAGGGGACTGTCAAGCCATAAATGATATTTCTTTGAGTTACAGACTGAGCCTTTGGGCAAGTTTATCTTGTCGTCTTCACATCACTTTGATTGTGCTAATCTCGCCTGAGGTGCACACTGTTTTCAAACTGACAAATTGTTCATAACTGTTCATAATCGCCCACTATCTCGGTGTTAATCTTCCTTTTGAGCATTTTATGAAAGCAAACGAGCTGATCTTCCATCCAGAAATGTAAGACTCCAGTATCATGGTCAGTTACGCAGCAAGCCAAGCGCCTCGACCAACTCCAAAAATACACATAGCTGACCAACGTGCATTTGAATATCTAGATGTGACTGCATGAAAATGCCCGTCTGCTGACACATTTATCAGACCTTACAGACGCCATGCAGCCACACCCCATCACTCTCTTGCCTTGTCTTGTCTTTGTTTCATTTGTGTCTTAACTCTTGAGCAACACACAGTTTTTACACCTGGGTGTGAGGTTTCCAACAGCATCACTCCAAAATGCAGTGCACTCCCATATGTTTGATGGGTTCAATGCACGTTAGCACAGCAAGTAGGCCTACACTGATTTACCCAACTGATATGATTTGCTTAAACCTATATGTTTAATTATTACCAAAATTTAATTTAGTTTTAAGTCAAATGCTATAGTTGCACTTGCACTCGTGTCAGGGCGTGCAAGTAAGCATTTATCAAGACGCTCAGTTTCACCTGAGTAAGTCAACTGTTTGTGCATGTGTTAGTGGAGAAACTCTTTTTGCGCAAACACATACCAAAGAAGTAATATATATTTAATTATATCAAATAGCCGCCTAGTATTTAAGGTATCCAACCACTTGATTAAACTGCTAGACTGCCACCTGCTGGTTGCGATCGCATTTGACGTAACAGTACCAATTCTGTCCTGCAATGCACCTTTGTGGAAAGTCTTTAGGACTATCATCGGCATTAACATACATTCATGAAGTCTATGCTTAAAGTCTTTTTTAACATTAACATGCAACAATTGAGAAATGCATTATTTATAGTAGCTATTATAAGTGAATTGCATATCAATATGGAGGCCCATTCAAAAAATGTTCAATAAAAATATAATACTAACTAAAAAATGAATGACTACAATGAAAGTTAAAAAAAAAAAAAAAATTATATCCTGATATATATATCATATATTGGGCAAACGTATTTATCAGCCACCAATTGTGCAAGTTCTCCCACTTAAATAGATGAGAGAGGCCTGTAATGTTCATCATAGGTATACCTCAACTATGAGAGACAAAATGAAAAAAAAATCCAGAAAAATCACATTGTAGGCTTTTTAAAGAATTAATTGATAAATTCCTCAGTAAAATAAGTATTTAGTCACCTACAAACAAGCAAGATTTCTGCTCTCACAGACCTGTAATTTCTTTAAGAGGCTCCTCTGTCCTCCACTTTTTACCTGTATTAATGGCATCTGTTTGCACTCGTTATCAGTATAAAAGACACCTGTCCACAACCTCAGACTGTCACACTCCAAACTCCACCATGGCCCAGACCAAAGAGCTGTCCAAGGACACCAGAAACAAAATTGTAGACCTGCACCAGGCTGGGAAGACTGAATCTGCAATAGGTAAGCAGCTTGGTGCGAAGAAATCAACTGTGGGAGCAATTATTAGAAAATGGAAGACATTCAAGACCACTGATAATCTCCCTCGATGTGGGGCTCCACGCAAGATCTCACCCCGTGGGGTCAAAATGATGACAAGAACTGTGAGCAAAAATCCCAGAACCACACGGGGTGACCTAGTGAATGACCTGCAGAGAGCTGGTACCAAAGTAACAAAGGCTACCATCAGTAACACACTGCGCCGCCAGGGTCTCAAATCCTGCAGTGCCAGACGTGTCCCTCTGCTTAAGCCAGTACATGTCCAGGCTTGTCTGAAGTTTGCTAGAGAGCATTTTGGATGATCCAGAAGAGGATTGGGAGTATGTCATATGGTCAGATGAAATCAAAATATAACTTTTTGGTAAAAACTTAACTTGTCGTGTTTGGAGGAGAAAGATGCTGAGTTGCATCCAAAGAACACCATACCTACTGTTAAGCATGGGGGTGGAAACATCATGCTTTTGGGCTGTTTTTCTGCAAAGGGACCAGTACGACTGATCCGTGTAAACGAAATAATTAATGGGGCCATGTATCGTGAGATTTTTAGTGAAAACCTCCTTCCATCAGCAAGTGCATTGAAGATGAAACGTGGCTGGGTTTTCAGCATGACAATGATCCCAAACACACCGCCCGGGCAACGAAGGAGTGGCTTCGTAAGAAGCATTTCAAGGTCCTGGAGTGGCCTAGCCAGTCTCCAGATCTCAACCCCATAGAAAATCTTTGGAGTGAGTTGAAAATCCGTGTTGCCCAGCGATAGCCCCAAAACATTACTGCTCTAGAGTAGATCTGCATGGAGGAATGGGCCAAAATACCAGCAACAGTTTGTGAAAACCTTGTGAAGACTTACAGAAAAAACATTTGACCTCTGTCATTGCCAAAAAAGGGTATATAACAAAGTATTGAGATAAAATTTTGTTATTGACCAAATACTTATTTTCCACTATAATTTGCTAATAAATTCTTTAAAAATCTTACAATGTCATTTTCTGGATTTTTTTTCCCCCTCATTTTGTCTCTCATAGTTGAGGTATACCTATGATGAAAATTATAGGCCTCTCTCATATTTTTAAGTGGGAAAACTTGCACAATTGGTTGCTGACTAAATACTTTTTTCCCCACTGTAGGCTAAAAATAAATCAAGAAAATAATAAAGAAAAACAGGATACGAAAGTACATTTAGACCTATTCAAATCTATTTTAGACGTAATAAAACAGACGATGAATAATAACAGCAATTATTATATGATGCAATCAAACTAATAGCAAAATGTGGTAGTTCTGTATTCATTAAGCCTTTATTTATTTCCTATCATTACATTTATTTATTTAATAATTTCTTATTTCTGTAAGATTTGGCCCTCTGACGATCTTTTTTTTAAAAATCATGGTTCCGCCAAAAATGTATGTGGAAGAAAAAAAGATATTTTGAATAATGGTGGTAACCACTGACTTCCATTATGTGAAAAAAAAAGAAAAAAAAGAAGTAATTTTTCAAAGAATTTTCTTTTGAAGTTCAACATAATTTAACAACGTCGTTTGGACTGCGCTCTTGCGTTACTTGATCTTTTTATTTTGGTGCGTCAGTCTGTTGAGTTACTTAGTATAAGAAATTATGATCATAATTTCTTATACTAAGTTCAACATAAGAAATAAAGTCACACATGCTTTTAAAGACATAACAGTGAGTAAATGACAGAGTTTTACATTTTGGGTGAATTATCTCTTTAATATCATT
>JADLZN010007492.1:0-123349 GCA_018155175.1 Sinocyclocheilus anophthalmus
TAGATAGACAGACCGACAGACAGATAGACGATAAAGAAACATAGTGGAAACAATATGTGCATTTTAATGCATATATTATGTGTTGTACACTGTAACATAAGAAGGATGGGTAGGTTTGTTATAGCCAGAGAATAACTTCTTCTCTGTATGATGCAGAAAGAGTGTGTTGTGTGTGTCTCTGACTGACAGCAAGTGCCATGCAGCTATGAGCTGTCAGAATTCACATATTCAAACACAGCAAGGAAGGCTGAGAGAATTTTTTTGTGTGTGTTTGTTTATGTGTGAAAGCTTTTTGTGCACAGTATGTGTTAGTGTAATTGTATTGGTTATACCTGGCTGTAACTGGAGGGTTTACATTTTGTATTTTTGTAGAATTGCCATCTGTTTCCTAGTTCTGAGGTTGTTCTGGTTGTCTGATTTGTATTATTGCTTTAATATTGACCACAATCTGAAAACCCATCAGCACCGTGGCAGGCTTGTTGTTTTAAGGGATTTTCACACTGCAATTAACCCTGGGTTACAATCTTTTTAACCACAGGTTAAAGGTGCTGTAAGTGATTGCAGCTGTTTTGCTAGCTTCTACCATTTTGCTAACTTAAACACTTCCAGGCTGCAAAACCCCTCCCTCCAAAGGCAACAAATGCAGGTTGGCAGTGTATATACAATATGTTTCAGACTGTCTTAGATAGGTGTCATTTCTCAAAAAAATAAATCATAAACCACAAATCCTCTTTGTATTGTTACAGAGACTTTGTGTTTTGATTTCATTTCTGATGTCTGAGGGAAACTTAAGAACAATGATGTCTAACAAAGACCATCTTTTTTATTGTTTTTGTAGAATTTTTAATTTCAGATGTCCAAAGCCTGAAACTATAGGCAAGTACATGGACGCAGATGATTCTGTCTATGACAACTCGATTTCACACGACATTATGTTGTAAAATGTGCTAGTGTGCAACTCATTATGCAATGCATACTCATAAATATGCAAATTAGAATGTTAACCCAAATCTACATCTTACAAATATGCAAAATCAATGCGAAATCCAACTAGCCAGAATTGATTACTAACCAGGGTGAAGCACGAAAAGTGTAAAACATGGGACAAGACCCAGAATTATGTGGTGCAGAGTCCATTTTTGTCAGTCTGAATCAAAATTAATCGTTTCAAAACTTTACAAGCCAAAGTCTTAAATCCCAAACATTGTTTCTTCTACATGATAATGTGTTTCTTTTACTAATCGCCAGATGGTGTAGAAAACATAAGTGCACTTGATGCAACTCAAAGACTCTCTTTCTGTAAGTAAGTCGGTAGTTTGGGGAGCTCTCATTAAGTGAGGCTGGATTTAGTGAAAACCAAGTGTCAGATTACTAAACCATCATATTTCTCTTTTTTCTCTCTCTGTCAGTAAGAATTGAAGCAGCTTTACTCCAGAAACCTGAATCTGTGGGGCAGACAGGTGACATGAACAGCAATTAGCCAAAATGAGAAACAGTAAGAGGCTTGTGTTAGTGTGTGTAACAGATATGAAGCAAGAATAGAATAGAATAGAATAAATTATAAAGAGTATGTATTATCACATGACCAGAGTTGGTGAATTTATTTCAATGACTTTCACATGATATCACCAGTGAACAGCAGCATGAACTTATTACAGGAAATTATCCAATTTTCTGTAGTTAAAGATGATTTGAGGTAGTTAGAGATGATTGTATGTAGTTAGAGATTATTTTGAACAGTAGTTGCAATTACATGTAAATTTCGGGAATCATCTTTAACTTGTAAACTTGTAAATCATCATCCATCTGTAAGATTCATTGGAAATGTCGAAGGGGTCCTTTACCTCAGAATGTTCACTAACACAGGCCAGTCAGCTCAAGGCATCAATAACATTTTTATATATGTAAAATAAAATAATTGATAAGTGTTTTCTATCTGTTTCCTACTTTATTCTCAAAATAAATACATATGGTTATAAAAAAAATTACACTACTGTTCAAAGGGGTTTGGTCAGATTTTTCTGAATAAGTCTTTTAGCTCACTCAGGGCATGTACAGTGGTGTGAAAAGGTTTTTGCCCCCTTCCTGTTTTTTAAATTTTTTGCATATTTGTCACACTTAAAAGATTCAGATCATCAAACAAATTTTAATATTACACAAAGATAATGCAAGTAAATGCAAAATGCAGTTTTTAAATGATGATTTCTTTTATTAGGGGAAAAAAGCTGTTCAAACCTGCCTGGCACTACGTGAAAATGTAATTGCCCCCTAAATCTAATAACTAGTTGTGCCATGTTTTGCAGCAACAACTGCAATCAAGTGTTTTTGCGATAACTGGCAATGAGTCTTTTCACATCGCTGTGGAGGAATTTTGGCCCACTCTTCGTTGCAGAATTGTTTTAATTCAGCCACATTGGAGGGTTTTCGAGCATGAATGGACTGTTTAAGCATCTCAATCGGATTTAAGTCTGGCCTTTGATTTTGCCACTCCAAAACCTTAATTTAGTTTTTCTTGAGCCATTCAGAGGTGGACTTGCTGGTGTGTTTGGGATCATTGTCCTGTTGCATAAACCAAGTGCGCTTGAGCTTTAGGTCACAAACTGATGGCCGGACATTTTTCTTCAGGGTTTTCTGATAGAGTGCAGAATTCATTTTTCCGTCAATTATGGCAAGTTGTCCAGTTCCTGAAGCTGCAAAACAGCCCCAGATATTCACACTACCACCACCATGTTTGACTTTTGGTATGATGTTCTTTTTATGAAATACTGTGTTGGTTTGTAACGGGACACACACCTTCCAAAAGGTTCAACTTTTGTCTCATCAGTCCACAGAATATTTGCCCAAAAGTCTTGGGATAATCAAGATATTTTTTTGGCAAATGAGAGACGAGCCTTTGTGTTTTTTTTGGTCAGCAGTGGCTTTTGCCTTGGTACTCTCCCATGGATGCCGTTTTTGCCTATTCTCTTTCTTATTGTTGAATCATGAACTCTGACCTTAATTGAGGCAAGTGAGGCTTGCAGCTCTTTAGATGTTGTTCCGGGTTCTTTTATGACCTCCTGGATGAATCGTCGTTGCACTCTTGGAGTAATTTTGGTAGGCCGGCAACTCCTGGGAAGGTTCACCACTGTTCCAATTTTTCTCCATTTGTGGATAATGGCTCTGAATGTGGTTCGCTGGAGTCCCAAAGCCTAGAAATGGCTTTATAATCCTTTCCAGACTGATACATGTCAACTGTTGTGATTCTCATCTGTTCTTGAATTTCTTTTGATCGCGGCATGATGTGTTGCTCTTTAAGCATTCTTCACTTTGTCAGACAGGTTCTATTTAAGTGATTTCTTGATTCCACAGGTCTGGCAGTAATCAGGCCTGGGTGTGTCTAGTGAAATTTAACTCAGCTTTCTAAAGTTATGTGGTTAATCACAGTTCTTTCATGGTTTAACTGGAGGGGGCAATTAATTTTTCACGTATGGCCACGTAGGTTTGGACAATCTTTTTTCCCTTAATAACTGAAATCATCATTTAAAAACTGCATTTTGTGTTTATTTGCATTATCTTTGTGTAATATTTAAGTTTGTTTGATGATCTGAAACATTCAAGTGTGACAAACATGCAAAAAAAAACAGGAGGGGGCCCACACTTTTTCACACCATGTATTTGATACAAATACCCCAAACAGTATAAAAAAAAAAAAGATATATATAGTATTATTCTGCGATGCAAAGCTGAATTTTTTCAAAGCCATTACCCAGTCCTCAGTGTCAGATTAATCCCTTCAGAAATCATTCAAGAAACGTCCTTGTTATATCAATGATGGAAACAGTTTGTACTGCTTAATATGATAGATAGAATAGATAGATCGATAATAGATAATAGATAGATAGATAGAGAATTTAATATATATCTGTGTAATGACGGCAGTAATTAACAAATAATATTAATATTAATAAACATAACTTAACAAAGATCATCACACTAATTAGACAACTTCATTGATTATAACCGGAGACATGTATTTTTGTTGTCATGACAAGCCGGACGTATTCCAATATAAAAGCTAGCGTTTACAGGTCATCATACAGGTCTATAAAATAATTGGCTGAAGTTATCGTGGTGTAATCTTATACGATACGTCTCTCTGTCTCAGTGCAGTACACAGTATACTTTGCTTTCAAGAAATAATGTAGTTAACTAATTGAACTGATCTGCATTGGCCCGTCGGTGTGCTGAATGGACACATTAAACCACATACATCAGGTAGTGTGGTGTCATAAATCAGCTCTGATGGTGGTGGGCCGCAGATAAAGGCACTCAGCTAAATTGCAGACCCCATTTACTGCTTTTCACCAGCTTAAACTCCTACTGACCAAACTGAATATGCACTTAAAGTAGCACACCATGCCCTTCCTCACACACATCGGTGACTTCATACTCTAAAAGCACAAAGCCCTGACTGAGTGTTTGGCTTACTGGTTTTTAAGAGGTCCAGAATTATTTCGCTGACCTCTCCAAGATGGACACACCACCAGCTGTGAGTACTGAAACACAATGCGTAAATTTATCTGGAGATCTACGACACTACGTTCTGTTTGGCGTAGCATTCTCCATAACCCATAATGATCTTCTAACACTTGCTCAAAGTACACTGCATTGAATACTGTATCCCACAATGCAATGTGATCAACTTCACCTTCCATTTCCAATGTGATGGATGAACCGGAAGTAATATCAGTTGCAATCTTGACTCGCTTGATTGGTACTAACTGGAATTAAACACACGGTGTGATGAGGTCATATGATTTTCCAAATATTAGATGATTTCTAAAAGATGATGTGACCTGAAGACAGCATACTTCATCTTTGCATCACAGGAATAAAGTACTGTTTTTTTTGGAATATAATAATACAAAATAAAAAATTCGGAAATTCCTTATTCCTGTGATTGTCAATTTTTGCTCAGGAATAAACTACACTTATTAGTATTTGTTCGGCTTGTTTTGAATAAAATAATATTTTACAATATTACTGTTTTTGTTGTATTTTTTAAGTGGCCTTAGTGAGCATAAGAGACAATTGGAATTTAACTTTATAGAATTGAATAAATCATGCAACTCATTTTCATATAAGTGCATCATTTCAAATCATGCTACGCTTCTGTCACATGACCTTAGTTAGTTACTACATTGTGGGTTTTTATGTTATTAGTATTGGTGGTATCCTGTATAAACTGAATACTTACTGTATAATGAAAAAAAATGGTGTAGGATTTGCTTTGAAACAATGTTCATTCAGAAAGTGCTAGTAAGTTTCACAAATAATTACAAAAAAAACTTGTCACTTGTTAATAAAGTAAATAAATTTAATATTAATTCTGAATCAGAACGACTAAATTTGTATTTTCTTGTAAACTGTAACATATAGATCCCCTGACATGGCATGTGGGGGTGGTGGGGGGGTGGATAATAATAATAAGTTCCCAAACAACTATTTTGTTCCCTCATTTAAAGTAAATTGTGAGCATTATTTACTAATCCATTACCTCATTTTAGTGAAATTGTGGGTAAGCTTACTAACTCCTGTCCTTTCATAACCCTAACGTCATTTTTGCGTAGTAGAATTAGTAAATCGTGCTCATGATGTACTTAAAACAAGTTAATGAATTTGTAAATCCTGCTCACAATTTACTTAAAATGAGGTATCAAATTAGTAAATCATGCTCACAATTTACTCAAAATAAGGTGAATTAGTAAATCATGCTCACGATTTACTTAAAACGAGAGAACGAATTAATAAATCGTGCTCACAATGATTTACTTAAAATGAGGAAATTAATTACTAAATCGTGCTCACAATTTACTTAAAAAAGGTGACAAATTAGTAAGTAGTGGGCAAGAATTGTTCATTTGTGGCTATGAAATAAATATTTTCCCCCGCATGTCATGTCTGGGGCTCTGTAGTAATGCTATATAATCTTAATTTTTTAAAGTGTATTTGATACTGAAATATAAATGGTAATTCTGCTTTGTTAATCCAATTTTATGTTAAACGTTCATATGTCACACTGGATCTGAGGGATCAGATTACATTGCATTGTGGGATATGGTATCACACGCAGTGTGCTCAGAGTGACATACTAATCAGTTTCTTAATGCTGATATTGTGCAGGGCTGCGTTTCTCGATAACGATTGATCTTAGCGCCTTAGAGCATTTTCTACGAGTCATTTTACGTTCGTTCGTTATTGTTTCACATGCGTTTCCCAAAAATGCACTCGCACGTAGCCGTGCTTAAGTACTTAGGAGTCACTATCCGTTTGTCAAGTACTGAAATGTCACCTCATAGAATGGCTCGTAATTGTAGTACATGCTCGTTTATTGAAATGTTAACCCGTGAATCAGGGCTGTGTCTTGCGTGCCAAGACAACTCGGATATAATAACTATTATTATATTATGTTATATTATATTATATTTATACGTATAATATAATATTATACTTTACATAAAAAATATAGTACAATATACTTATTAACAAAAAATATATTTAGTAGCATATAGATATCATGTATAGAGACGTTATTTCCGTGTCCAATACATTGGTTTTCGTGCACGTCAGTAAGTCATTGAGAGATTTTCCCCTCCAGTCTTTGAAGCATATTTCCTACATTACTACTTTTTTTTTTGGTTCAGTCATTCAGTTTAGATGTGTATTTCAATTTTTTCTGCCCTTTTTAATTATTTCATTTATAAATTCATAAAAATAAAATAAAAAAAAGTGGCTAAATAGCAATAAAGTGTAGAATAAAGTACAATCAAAACTTTATATTATAATCACATTGCACTTGAATAAAGTTAAAGGTGTAACCTGACGATTGTCCTGCAGGTGACCGCATAAATATGTCTTCTTACGATGCGCTTAGGGCTTTACGATTACTCTAGAGCACTCATAGTTCAACTATGTTTTTCAAGTGCTACTTAAGTTACGATGCTTTTGGGAAACATACCGTAATATTAAGATCAGTCCTACGATCGTTTTTACAATCTACATAGGCTTACTATGCTTTTGGGAAACGCAGCCCAGAACATTTGCAAGGCATACTTACTGCGCACCGCACAATCATTCCGAATGTACCCACAATTACTTTATAGACTGAAGAAAGTGAAATCATCATTCCAATGTTATAATTAACTCAAATCTGAAGTTTGTGTTTCTGTTTTGTCTGAAAATAAGCTGGGAACTTCTTGAACTATGAGAGGCGGTAATAGCCAGGCAGTAGGAGGGCACCCCACGATCCAATTTTAATTGGTCGCACACGTTTCCGCTGTAACGGCTCTTTTAGCTCTTGAATTACTGTAAAAATAGGGAGCATGTGGGGCGGTGGAGAGAGCGGGGGCGTCAGCAATCGTTAAAATCTCTCCACCGCGGAGGGAAGCTGCACGTTATTAGACTGTAAGGCTGTAGGGAGGAAAAGACCATTTGACTGCGCCGCAGGGGGGGAGCGTTTGCTTCTGCTGGGGGACGTACACGACCGATCCAGCCTGAGAAGAGACGGCGGGAGACGCCTTAACAGGTCATCAATGCTCACCTGCTGCACAGGTGGCCTACAGACTGTTAATGAGGCTTTTTGTTTTGCTCAGACCCCTGAGAGAAAGAGAATGAGATAGCAAAAAATAAAAGATCCATCACAGATACACAGTCATCTAGACTCACTTAGAGATAAATGAAGACTGCGAGCTAATGAATTTCACCTCAAAGATTCTGCTGATGGATTTGAAGGGGTGAAAACGCTCTATTGCTCTCTCTGAAATCACATTAGTCTCTTTTGTTTTGTTGTCTGGAGCTCCTAAAATGATCTTCGAAGTTTATGAGGTTTTGGAAAGCAACAGAATGATTTATGCAAAGATATGCAGGCTGAGAAGTGAAAATGATGCCATATGCCTCTCTCTCACTCTGTCTTTCACTCGCTTGCTCTCTATTTCGTCTAAATATACCAGGGATGTGTACCGGACAAAAATGTAATTAGATGAAGGTATTAACATTCACAGTAGTATTGTTTGTCCATTATGTAATTCACAATGGATGTCACACAAAAACTTCAAAGGGCCCACATACGTTTTGGGGGGGGGGGGGGGGGGGGGACCATATGTTTCCAACTTTTCCAAGGACGTTCGCGATATTTGTTTGTACATGCTTGTTGCAAATAATATCATCACATACCGTGTAATTTCAATTTCGCCTTTTTTTTTTTTTTAGTTTGAATCACAATACAATCACTATATTTGCAGTGTCCTAGAAACGTGCTCAGGTTACTTATGTAACCATGGTTTCCTGAGTTGGGAACGAAACACTGCGTCCTCTAGGGGTCGCTATGGGAACGCCTCGTCGTGACCCGTGTCGGAAGCATACATTCAAAAAACACCAACAAAACATGTTGGCCGGCGACAGCCTATGACATCACTACAGGTGCGACTATAGTATAAATAGACGCAGGGAGAACACATCATCCACTTCTTCGCCTGAAGCTTGCGTCCGCAGCATGGCAATAAACCTAGAGGACGCAGTGTCTCGTTCCTACTCAGGGAACAATGGTTACATATGTAACCTGAGACGTTCCCTTCCAAGGGAACATCGAACTGCATCCTCTGGGTCGCTATGGGAAACAGTATACCCACGCCGCCATGTTGAGGGGAGTGCATGCCAGAACCTTGGCGAGCACTAAGTACCAACTCTACCTTATTGCTATGGGAGTTGCCCCTGGGACTTTAGACGGCTGTCAGTGACATTATTCCCTACAGCCAAAGGCCTAGGCTACATACCCCAAAATACTTTCCTGTTAGGGCCAGACTCCTGGGCCCGGGGGAAGAGCTCAAGGCTTGGAATCAGAAACAGATTCCTTTAAGGGAATACGACCAGGAGCCTAGAATCATACTAGTCTTGGCCTGTCATACAGGGGCTACCGCACGTTTCTCTTTTTTATGTGCTGAAGGAACTGTCTCAACAGCCCCTAGTAGCAACACTCTGTTAAAGTAGGTATTCAGAGGATACATATGTGGAGTGGTGCCCAAGGCGGAACCGGGTTTTTAAACCACTCAAAAAGAGCACGAAGTCGTGCGCGTAGCTCTTACCATACAGGATTTTTAGAAAGTGGGCAAAGCATAACGTTCACACTTACCACTTATGTGGATTTTAAAAAAAGTGGGCAAAGCATAACGTGCGCACTTACCAGCTATGTGTATTTTAGAAAAGTGGGCAAAGCATAACGGGCACTCACTTGCATACCGGTCTAGGGGTTCTCGTGGCACCCTGAAAAAGCAGCCCATAGATAAAAAAAATTTTTTAAGCCCCGTTCAAAAAAAAAATTCCCCAAACACTATGTCTACGCCTATAATGCTGGAGTGGCTAGCAGTAAATCTGTAGTTGAGGGAGCAAACATCCAGCTCTCAATCTATAGGGAGCTCAACCTACAGCATGTTTCCATGGTGGAACAGCAAGCAGTTATTCAGCTGAGGGAGCAACACACTCAAATCTCAATCCGAGATGGGGCTCGACCTGCAGCATGTCCCAAACTGGAACAGCTAGCAATAGTTTACCTAGCTGTGGGGGCAACACACCTAGTTCCCAGTCGAGAAGGGGGCTCGGCCTACAGCATGTTCCAATGCAGGAACGCTAGCCGTAGTTTACCTTGCTGGGAGTCACAACCCCAGCTCTCAACGACGGGGGCTCGTACCTGCACATGATTGAAAATCAGAGGGGTAAGCTACTGCATCTAGCCCGACTCTCATTCCATGTAACCCTTTGATAAAGGGGAGCATAGCTCAATAATAACACGAGGACAGCCCATGGAGCGAGGAATCTAACTCCTCAGAGAGGATTAACGCTCGAAAGAAAACACCATACTCACAAAAACCCTCAATGGTGAGGGTGGTGATGCTTCAAGAGGATATCCTGGTAATCGGGAAAAACCCCTCAGGGCGACCCAGATACGGTAGACCAGTCAGGGTAGCATGAAAGCGTAACCCCAGCCCGGACGTCCAGGAATTTTTTGCAGTGACGCACCGGGGGCCTGATAATCACAAACTCCCACAAGAAGCCTGTGTTATGCCCGCATGATCCAGGAAGTATGACACTGAAACCTTACTCACCTTCTGGACATATCTCGACGAGTGAAATAAACAATGCAAGTCGAGCACCCGGTTTCTGAACCAGCACGGAACACTGCAAAGAAACTAGCAGAAGGGTACACACAACCACCAGTTTCATAGCACATACATATATTTATATACATATATTTAGACATGGATCGTACTCACCCACCACGGCTCCCGCGTTGGAGCTCTGTCCGGAAAAGCCTCTAGACCGGACCTTCAGTAAGGTGGTTACTATGATTAACCATAGAACCAACCAAAACATCATAGGTCCAGAAGGAGACTGTTATGCAGGAGAGATGGTGGTTACAGGGGAATTAGGAAGGGGAAGAAAAAAGGGGTAGATGTTACACCCCTTGAGGAAAAGAGTGATACCTAAGTATTACTCTGATCCGGACGAAAGCGCTGACGCCTTGTCTGGATCACATCCCTCAGGTCTTGCCTACCTCCCTTTGACCCACGATACTTCCTACCCCTACCCGCAGGCGGAGGAGGAGCGCGAGTCGCGACACTAGCCTTCTGTGCTCGTCTCTGATCCTCAAATCGAGACGGGCCAGGACCCCTGGGTTGTTCGGGCTCAGACCTGGACCTTCGTGGAATGAAGGTTTTGAAGGCCGCTGAGCGCGCCTTCGCCTCCCTGAACTTTTCGACCACCGTCTCAATGGAGGTACCAAAAAGTTCAGATGGCGTAACCGGGGCATCGAGAAGAAAACCCCTTCCTTTCTTCCCGATGTCTGCCAGGTTTAACCACAGCTGCCTCTCCGTTACTACCATCACCGCCATAGATCTGCCCATGGCAGAGGCAGCCTGCTTAGTAGCACGGAGAGCAAGATCCGTGGTGCGGCGCAACTCAGCCATCTCATCAGAAGAAAGGCCCTCGCCTTTATCCAGGTCTTTCAGCAGATCAGCCTGGTATGCCTGGAGCACCGCCATCGTGTGCAATGAAGCAACAGCCTGACCTGCTGCTGCGTATGCCTTGCCATTCATTTTAGATGTAGCTTGAAGAGGCCTGGATGGCAAGGAGGGAGTTTTGAGAGATGATGTCTCTCTCATAGAGAGATAGCTAGCTAGCGTCTCTTCTACAGGGGGCATTCTCTCATAGCCGTTTTCGCGCATCGCCTCGATATTCGCATAACTGGTATGCTGAAACCGATGGATGCGTGAGGAAAACGGCCTCTTCCATTCCTTCTCGATCTCAGTATGGAGATCAGGAAGGAAAGGAAGGCTCACCTGAGCTGGAGGGTTATGGCCAGAAAGATAACGTTCATCGAGACGACCTTGTGACGTCACTTCCTTAGTCCGCTTCCATGGCAAGTCAAGTCTTGCCGTGGCGCGATCCATAATCTCTAAGAGCTCATCATACGCAGGGCAGGTGGATTGAGAAAGCTCAGCCTCAGCTTCTTCGCTCTCATCATCCATTTCCTGCTCTTCCTGGGCTGAACCCAGCAGAGCACTGGCCCCTGGTTCAGAAGATGTTAATGAAATAACATCATCCTCCAGCGGCTTACTCTCGTCCACAGCCGACGAGCGCGGAAGGAAAAGCCCTCTCTAAACTCTCGCCAGGTCCACCTGATATCCCCACGAGCTCATTCTCCTCCGTGCCTCAGCAGCGGAGGGTCCCGAACCGCGGGAAGCAGATGGCTGCCCCTCTTCCCTCGAAAAGAGAGACAAACGAGAGCAGAGTTTTTCCCTTGGAAAAAACGCTCGCAATGCACGCCGATTGCCCCCTCGGGACAGCGCGTGTGCGTGCTCCTCCCCAAACAAACACAATAGATCGGGTGTCCATCTGTTGTCAATAGCGCTGACACGGATGCACCCACCCTTCTAAAATGCTCTACTAGTGCTCTCCATAAAAATAGATAGCCTCTTACTTTTTTCCTTTAAACTTCATGCTTCAACAGAACAGTCCATTAAGACGATGAAGTGAATGATGTGTAGCTCCCGGCCCCGATTTATACTGTAGTCGCACCGGTAGTGACGTCATGGCTGTCGCCGGCCAACGAGTTGGTGTTTTTTTCAAATGTATGCTTCAGACACAGGTCACGACAAGGCGTTCCCCATAGCAACCCCTAGAAGAAGCAGTGTCGAATTCCATGAAGGAACTAGATTTTCAACCCCTCTTTTAAAATGGTAGATTTTAAAATATTAATTTTACACTCATTTACAAGTTCATAATTTTATTTAACATTAACATAACTTTACTGCAGCACCTCTTTTAACCCTTAGCCATGAAACAATCTTTTTTTGTTTCACATGTCTTTAAAACCTGCCTTTCCAATCTATTCTAATTGGTCAGCTGGCCCAGTCAATTGTTATTATTCGTGCAATAGTGTGTGTCGGAAATGTAATGTATCTTACTAAAAACCTGGTCACTATATTAGCATTCCATGTACAGGTAAGTCAGAATTTCCAACTTTCTATTTAATTGCAATACTGTGCCACCAGAATTTTGAGTTTCAGATTGGAAGCTTATGTGGAAACCCACAACTTGGATTTCACCAAAACATGGCGGCACCCCATGGAGATGTAATTTAGTTCATGATAAACATTCATTTTAGCTAACGTTTGCAGAGGCAGATGTGTAAAACATAGTAAATAATCTCTGTTGATAATAGCACACCTGCAGAACAAATTGTGGCATATCATCATTATTGTCATTGTGTATTGCTAGAGAAACATCTTTGTTGACAATGGAACAACAGCAAACCTAATGGTAGAATAAGCATTTTTGGGGTTTTTTATCCACATCATCTACCATGCATCAGGCAATGGAATGTGATTAAGTTCAAAATTTAGAGATGTCAAGAAAGAATATCTGGCATCTGTCCTTGAATGTAATGCAGCATTAGAACTACAAACTAGGGTCTAAAATGAACACTTGTAAAGCTAGAAGTATAGTATATATTTATTTAATGCCATGTCAGCATCAAAGGCTATTTTCATGGCAAAAACAATTTAAAACAATACAAGTATAACAAATAACCATAAAAACCAGCAAAACAAACAAACAAACAAACAAAAAGATTTGTTACATTAACATGTGATCAAAATTCTAAAACTTTTCCTGGCAAAATTTTACTAAATAACTCTTTAAGTGAGTTCCCTTTCAAGCGAGAAGTTAAAAAAAAGAAGAAAAAAAAAGAAGAAGAATTTCACGCGGCAAAAAAAGGATATCTAAATCGCAATGTGTTACCGCCTGTTTTTGTGACAGATTTACTAAGAGATATGGATTCATCTGAAGTGACACATAAACTAGTGCTGTGTGCAAGAAAAATAAATACATTTCACTGTAACTAAATAGAGTATTCAGTATCAAGTTGATCCAAACGATTATTTTCTTCAGTGTATAATATCACCTTTCTCTCTTCCTTTCTCATGTCTGGTTTAGCTCTGAAAGGCTCTAGTGTGTCATGTCAGATTTGCAATGTGGATGTGAAGGGCTAATGTTGTGGTCATAAGGTGGTGACCTCATCCTGACCTCTGGAGGCCCGTCTCAATGAAATCTCTCAGGACGACTTAACATGACTGAAAGCTGCTCGCTGACAGGACAAAAATGGCACAGAGACTGCTGCAGACATTCAGCACTTTCCATTCACAGTATCAAAATATATTGCATGTGTTTTTCTTAGTAACAAAATAAGCACTATTACTATTGCACACTATTCTATGGTCATATAACATAGTTGTCACAGTCTTCAGCCGGTGTGCCCACGAGAGGCCACCAGATGACTGTGTTCTGGGAGCAAATGGCTTGTGTTGTGTTTGTCTGTTGCCATGTGCTCTCACCTGTCTATTGTCTGGCCCCTCCCATCTTGTTACCTCGTTATTGTTTAAGTTGATCCACTTGTGTCTCCCTCGTTAGCCTCCTCGTTTGGTTTCTTATTTATTCTCCTGGATTCTGTCATCCTGTGCTGATCCGTCATTTTTTATTGTGTGTGTTTTGTGTCTGCATGTGGTGCAGCTTTGAGCCTGCTTGTCTGTTTTTCCCCTTTGGGGTGGTTTGAGTTTGTTTTTGTTTAGTTTTTTACTAAAATAAGAGTACCATTTCTCCAGCGATTGAGTCCTTGCTTCATCTCCCCGCACGCACCGTGACAACTATAGTTAGAATCTAATCCCAAATAATAAACTTTAGAGCATGGACATTTTAGATTTGGGCCAGTAAGCCCAAGCATTTTTTTTTAATAGAAAAATCCAAGTTGTCTGTCTGTCTGTCTGTGGTGTTGTGGTTGTGCGCTGTATTTGTTACAAATTAGGACATAAATTTGTATAATGACAAAGTTATGACATAGGTATTACAAGGAGAAGGTAACTTTTCAGGACATTACCCCATGTCCCCACTTTCAAAACGCTTATAAATCACACAGAATGGAGTTTTTTGAAAATCTAGAAATGCAGAAAGTTTCCTGTAAGGGGTATGTTTAGGTGTAGTGTTGGTGTAGGGCAATATAATATACAGTCTGTACAGTATAAAAAACCATTACGCCTATGGGATGTCCCCCCTTTTCACAAAAACAAACCTGTGTGTGTTTGTGTGTGTGTGTGTGGTTTGTGTTCTAGTCTTTAGCTGAATAATGCAGGCCATTATTAATTTGAATGAAGCTTCTGTTTGCAATGGACCCAGATTTGTTGACCCTGCCTGCGCACACTCTCTCTCTCTCTCTCACTCTCTCTAACCTCTATCTCTCTCTCTATCGCTCTCTCTCTCTCGCTGTTTTTAGTTCGCAGTGTACTAATGCTTTATTGGCAAATAAATCCAATTTTATTACAGAAGTGTTTGTTGCTTAGCTGCAGACAATGAAAATAAAGTAAAATAACAATATAGCCAAATAAAATAATAAAGAAAAGTAATAAATTAAGAAATAGCACACAATAATTCAACTCAATAAAATTGATAAAAATATACGACATGAATACAGATGAACATTAGAGTATCTCTCTGTTTCTGGCTCTTGTTTGCCCAGAGGTGGGTCAAATGATGGATGATCTTTCAGCAGTCTTTCTTGTAATCAATGCGCACTCGCTGTCTGAGTGCTCAGTAATGACAGACAGACTCTCTCTCTCACACACACACTCACACTCACACACATATAATCGTCATGCACAGCCGCTGGAATGCATTAGAGGCTTTAACCTTGACCCCTGTGAAAGTGGAGAGGTCGACAAGTCTTGACAGGAGAATAAGATAATTAGCATTGAGAGCTGTGACGCTAACCTTCATTGTACTGGCAAAAACTTGGGTGTAAAGGAAGCATCTCAAAACCTTAAGTGTTGTGTTTTATTCAAAAAAAAAATAATTGTCAGAAGTTCATGGGCAAAATCCAGTTATTTAAATAGTAACCCATATGAAAAATTCCCCTGTGCAGATTTCGCTCAGGTTTCAGTTGGTCACGAATTTGCTGTGTTCACTAATGGAAAGCTGCTTGGTTTGAAAATTACTTCTGTGTGAGCTTTATGCTGCTTTTCTGACATGTATGGTGGTCAAAACAGTAGTTCGTCCTATTCTGTTTCAGCTGAGACCAGATCAATGCCGCTCAGCAGCACTTTAGAGAGATACAACCCTTCTAACATCACCAGGCCGGAGAAGAGATTGATCATGGCCATTTATCTAAGCGGAGGCGTGCCGTCCCACCGGGCTTCACGTTTAACATCCTCTGTGCTGGTTTAAACGGGCAGGTTGCCATGGCAGCTAATGAGGAGCCGACTGATGGAGTGGAACAGTCGCCACCGCAGATTCTTTACCAGGGTGAGATAAAGCTAATGCTGTTAGCATTGAAACGCAGGGCTGAGCCCACTCCATCAAACAGACATCTCTGACTCTGTCTCGCTCTAATCCAGAAAGAGAAATGAAAACATCTTTATGTGGTTTATTCCCATAAAGCTCCACTCGAACCCCACTGCTGCCCTGCACACTTCACTTTTCCCCAAGTATGGAGTGATGATTTTCAAAAAAGGTTGTTCTATTCAGCAATTACTGGCTTTTTTCTCCAATATTTAACAACAAAACAACACAGTTTTGAAAATAGCGTAGTTTAAAAAAAAAAAATTATGCATTTAAAATATATAAAATTGTTAAATAAGTTACTATTTATAATTAAAATCTTTGAAATAGGTCTACATTTTAAATATAAATTGAAATAAAAGCAAATAGTTAAAAAATTATTACATTTTAGCAACAAAACCCACTTAAATTTAGTAGCTTTCTAAAATAGCAAGTTAGCTAATAGTTTTGTTTTTTTTGTCATTTAATTGTTAAAACGTTGGTTACGTATGTAACCGTGGTTCTATGACTGATGGAATACTGCAAGAGGGCGTAACAGAGTGGAAAATATTCCTGTCCTTCCCTTTGTTGAGAACCTAATACAAAAGTTGTCACCTCGTGACCTTAATGACGTGTCTGTCTATAAATACCTGCTTACACTTCATCACTTCCTCAGAGTCTTCTCGTTAACCTGAGTGACCAGAGGCTCTGGCGATCTTCCGCCAGTCATAGAACCACGGTTTACATATGTACACATTACTTTCCAAAAATTCCAGAATGTCAGGTATGGAACACATTTGGGGATTTAACTGATGATCTTTACACATCGTAAAAACAGTTTTCACCTATTCTGATACAGCGCCCTAGTCAAGAGCACAAACATTTAGCAACAGTATCCCAGACCCTCTGCGAGCAGACCAAAAGTCTGGTGTCACCCCCAACGGCCAGACGCATAATTTCAGTCTGAGGTTGATCATGCCGTAACTTGCCATTCAACTGTGAGATCAGGAGATCTGGTCTTATCGGCAACTGGCCTGGCAGACCTGTTAAATTATGGTAAAGGAGCTGAAACAACGGTTTGTTCGGCCAGCATGGGGCTATTAATAAGAACGGCTGACTCATTACTCGAATGCGACTGAGAACTAACCAAATCATCGGGAACGGAGGGAACGCGCATAGGAGACCACTCGGCCAACTGTGGGCCATCGCATTCTGCCCTAGTTATCCCGTTTCCTTGCTCAGCGAGAACCATCAACACAATGACTTTTCGCGAACATATCCACGTCTGCCGCCCCGTACGAGTTCCAGATTAATTGCACTATCTCTGGATGGAGTTGCCATTCCCCTGCCAGAGGTGCACTTTGTGACAACGTGTCTCCTACTTTGTTCATGTGCCCCGGTATGTGTGCTGCTCTCAGAGAAGACAGATGGGTGTCTGCCCATACCCAAAGTTCGTGCTCAGCCAGAATGAGTTTTAGTGACCTCGTACCGTCCTGATGATTTAGAGTATGTTGAATACTGTATGTTACTGTATCAGCACATGTTTGTGAATCAATTGTTTCGAGAAATAAGTTAGTGTTAGGAACACTGCTTTCAGTTCTAGGTAATTGATGTGTTGGAACTGGAGCATTTTTCCCCAAGTTTCCCTCACACCCATTTGTTCCCAGACCCCTCCGCAGCCTTGCTGACTGGCATCTGTAGTAACGATCTCCCTTCTTGCAGGCGGTGGACCCATAGGAACCCCCTGCATAACAAACTCCCTGCTGCGCCAAGGTTTTAGCGACTGCCATGCTGCGTTCGTTACCTTCACTAAGGTGTACTTCTGAGTTTTGGCTGACAGATATCTCTCAATCAGCCAACTTTGAAAGGGTCTTAGGTACAGCATGCCTAATCTGATCATGGGCGTCGCCGCAGCCAGCATACTTGCAAGTCTTAACAACGTGAGGTACCTGACCGATCTGCCTGGTTTTATCTTGGTTATCATGGTCAAAATCTTTTGAGCCCTGATTTTTGTGAGAGAAGCTATCATATTGCAGTTTAGTTGAACTCCGAGGAACTGAATGCACTGCCCTGGAATAAGCTGCCATTTGGTCTGGTTGATTGAAAACCCCAGTTTTGCAATATGGGCCAAAAGATGTTGCAAATTTTCTGCTTCTTTTGTCGGGTTATTTGCGCACAAAAGCCATTCGTTTAGGTATGGAAGCACAGATATGCCTTTTTGTTGTAAGGAAGCGAGGGCTGCCTGAACGACCTTCATAAAGACCCTTGGAGCTAAAGACAGACCAAATGGAAGCATGTTGAATTTAAATGTTTTCCCTTCGAACTGGAAACGTAGGAAGTGGCGATGATGAGGCGCAATTGGAACATGGAAATATACGTCCTTTAAATTCACTTTTACCATCCAATCTTGAGGCTCGATTGCTCGCAGGACATCTGACGTTCGAAGCATACGAAAAGGCAGGCATTTAAGTGTTTTGTTTAGATCTCTCAAATCCAATATAGGACGGAAACCCCTGTCTTTATTTGGAATGATGAAATAAACGGAAAAAACCCATGTGTTGCGGCAGGTGGTTTTATTTCCTCTATAGCGTCTTTTTCCAGAAGTGTCTGAATTTCCATGGAAATAATTCTGTGTTTCTCTGGGCTCGTCGTAATGGAAGGACGAATCCCAGTGTTTTACAGGGGGCTGACGACAAAATTGTAGACTGTAACTCTGTGAAATTGTTTTTAAAAATCCATTGATTTGTCGTTACTGAATGCCAATAATGAATTTGTGATGTTGAAAACCTGTTCGTCGCCGACCTTAGCAAGTCAACGCTGTCTACGAGTGGATTTTTTGTCTTTGGGGGGACGATTATCAGGGGCCGCCGTCACATGTCTCGAACAATGATATGGTCTCGGTGGAGGCCCATATGGCCGGGATTTCTGAACCTTATATGATCTATTTGTTGTCAGGCCTTGCTCTGAAATTTGGCAGCGCGAGGGAAAAGTAGCCCTGCGGAATGAATAGGGCGAATAACCAGGCATTTTAAATGAAGTGCGCTGCAGCTGACACCGTGCTTCTGAAGCCACGAGCCTTCAGTCTAATGCGTCCTAAGCTGCTGGACCAAATATCTGACCAGGAACCAGAGGAAGCTGACATAGAGTGGTTCTGCAGGATTCAGAAAGAGGCGACTGCGCTATCCAAACTTGACGGCGCGCCTGGACCAATGACCCCATAACCTTACCACAATGACCCGCTATTGAACCCACCGATCGCAGAGCTACATTCACCAGTTCGGTGGCTATAGTGTCTGGTGAGCTGAGAGAGGCATTGATTGCCAGTAACAAATGGGCAAGCGTATTAACAGTTCTACCTAAACAGGCCATTGAATTGTATATTTTGCCAATTAAGTTGTCTGTCCATCTACATTCCATATTTGGACACCTTGGAGCCTGTCTCAATGCTTCGTCAGGCACAATTAAAGAAACCACAGTGGGTTCTATTGGAGGCATCGGACCCAAAACTATTGGACCTGGATCCTCCATTGCTGCTAACAGGCGCGAAACCCAGTCCAGTCTGGTTGAGTGAGCAGATTTAAATGCTTGCGAGAATACCTCCGTAAAATCTGGAGATTGTGGAATAGCAAATACATTAGTGCGTGGCAGGGAATGGCAAAGGCGATTTGGATGCACAGTTCCCATTGTTGATTTGGGATTGATTCCTAATTTTGCTAAAGAGTTTTTTATTGTGTTTACTAGATCGTCAGACACAAGCGATCCCTTACTCTGACCATCCGCTATATCATCACTGTCAATCACTCCTGGTTCCTTATCTGAAATGGATTGTTCTTCCGAGAGCAGCGAGTCTGTGGCTGCCACGGAAACACAATCAATGTAATCTGGAAATTATGCAAGATCAGGCTGCGAGAAGGATGGAATACCGGTCTCCTCGCTGCCTGATTCCAAAACCTCAGAAATTGGCTGGGGTTGCAGTTTGGCTAGAAACTCCTGAATTTTTCCTATTCCATCAGCCAATTTGTCAACTCTACGAGTAAGTTCTTTTTTAACTTTATTTTGCTTCGGGAGAGGAGCAGAGGCCGGAGCCAAAGCCTAAGCCTTTCTTTTCATACCTCCCTCCGTATTACTGCTTGACCCTGTGAGGCGAGCGTGTCGCACTGCTAGGGGCATCATGTTGCAATGGATGCATGGATCTTCCAGAGCTTCCCTAAGATGCTCGACGCCTAGGCAGCTCGGACACTGGTCACGTCCATCATCAAGTCCCATCTGCTCTGTGCAAGACGAACACTGTGCAGACATATTTTTAGACTACAGAATCAGGAAAGTAAATGGAAAACCAGTACTCCCACAATGTCTTTTTTCTTTTTTTAATGCAAATACTTCACATTCCCACGGGCGGTTCGAAAATACCACGCTCACCTGATGAACAATGTGTTTTACTAGGTATTGCAGGGATACATCTGTCGAAACTTTGTCCTAATTAGCTGCACTTCACACCGCTGCAGGTTCTCAGAAGGGAAGACGAAAGAGGAAATCATGATGTGTAAGCTGGTATTTATAGACAGACACGCTATTAAGGTCACAAGGTTTTATATTAGGAACAGCTGGCGGTCTGCAGCCAAGTAAATAGAACATACAATTATGAAATCTGAATTTACTATTTATAAACAAAATCTTTGAAACAGATTGAAATGGTAATCTAAATGTTGATATGTAAATGTAATAGCTAAATTTAAACGTAAATGTTAATTTTAGAGAACATCTAGCAAAAGTGAGTAGATTTATTGTTTTACAAAACAGTTACTTTTTTAAACAACTTAAAACAAAACACACAATTTTAGTATTTGCAGTTTTCATTTAATATTATAATATACTATATGCAAAATATGAATTTACTATGTTAAAATTAAATGTTAAATCTAAATTTTAATAAATAAATAGAAATCTAAATGCTATATTTTGAGATAAACATTTATAGAACATGCTGATTTAATCTAGCAAAAGCCAGAAAGGTTGTTTAATTTATTTTTTTGTTATATCACACTTTATGTTACATTTGGTGCTCAACATTCCAAGCGCAATCAGGTGCTCTCCAGTGTTAAATTAACGTTATTAATATCCTTAATGGGTATCTTCACAATATTGAGTGTGTCTGTTCTGGTCACTAATTAACAGAATACCTTAAGTAGGACTAGCTGCTTTTAGTCTAGCTATTATCTGTATTACTTATATAATGAGCCACATTAGGCCTGTCATTGTCTAGCTCTGACTGTAATTATTTTATCCACTTATGATTATTTGTTTTGAGGGCTTTTATGTTCCATTTCATTTGCAATGTTAACATTTTTGCTTCCTTTGAATGCTTTCTAAGTGAACATCTTTGCCTGTTCACAATGCTACAGGTGTAAACTCCAGAAATTAAATAAAGCCTATATCAAATTACTTATGCAAATTTGTGAATGTAACACAATGAATGAACGGATTTTATGACAAGATACTACTCAGATATTAGACATCTTTATATCATAAACAACAAGCATACAGCTTAGAAAGAAGTAATTTTCCTACACGGCAACTTTGATGCTATAAGGAAATAGATTTTGATTTATTTTGCCAATGCTAATGCCAATGCTAAATTACCAAGCTAGATGTTTACATTTTCTCAAGAAATATTAGGATATGAAGAAGCAATACTAAAAGATGAAAAAATCGTATAAAATGGCTTGTATTTTAAGAATTTGCCTTTGCATTTCTTTGCATATGCATATTACTTATAGGTGGGGGTGTGGGGGTGTGGGCTTTGGGGTGTGATATAGGGGGGTCCTTGGGGGACTGGTACTTGTCAGCATTTATGGTAAATTAAAAGATATTTTAAAGTCTGTTCTAATTACAAATTTGTAATGATGACACGGCAAATTAATACATTTAAAATATATGAAGGTTACACTTTATTTTAAGGTATCCTTTGTGTTCATGTAATTCGGATGGGTCTGTGACTGGGAGTGTGGTTTTTGTGTTGGGGGGTGGTGTTTCTTGCTGGTACAAACAGGGGTGGGGTTTGTGTGGTGTTAGGGTTCGTGGTTACCTATATAATTTAAAGGGTCACCCCAGAAGTACTTGTCGGAAGGGTAGCAGAGGGGGTTGGGGGTGGCACAGCCAGAAAGGGCAATATTAGCATCCGATAATTTGAACTGTTGGAGAAAGATGTTGTTTTGTGGTTGTGTGTGTGCGTTGTTTTCCACTAGTTTCAGCTCCGGGGTGTAAAAGCGACATGGTGTTGCAGGGTGTTTTGTCGTGACAATTTGTGAGGTGGCAATGGGCTAGTCAGACATCGATGATGCAGCGGTGTCGATGAAAGGATGCATGAGACGGGGTTGGGGGGTGGTTTTGGTGTTGGGGCTTGTTGTGGGGGGTGGTCGAGGAAATGGGGCGGCGCGGAAATGAGGCCACAGCAGGTGTTTGATTTGCTATGACAGACTTTCAGACTGGGAGATGACTGCGCGCATGTGAACTGAGAGAAATGTGCAGGGAGGACGAAGAGTGTTTTGTTTTTGCTTTGTCATAAGTCGGCACAACCGCGATCATTCACGTGGTGGGAGCAAAACCAAACCGTTTTTACAGCCTCTGTGACCCAACCCCGGTCAAAGATTCTTATGTAAAGCCCACGTCAGCCTTAAAATGGGTTCTGTAGGATGCACAGCACGTTGCATAGGTTTCTGGTCAGTGGTGGGGTGGGGGGTGTGGTGTGCAAATGGCTGTGCATTTATTTGGGTTTTTAACTCGATGGGAGCTAAATTAAACTGTCTGAGTGCGAAGCTGTGTGTGTTGTGTGTCTGTCTCCCCTCTTCCCCTTCCTCCGCTCCGCACCACACCCACTTTTTTAAAACTGTGGGGAGAACTAGCCAGTGCTGAAATCGGGGGGTTTCATGACCCTTTAAGTGTAATATCATAACTCACTATGCTTAGTTTGCATAATGGGACTAGGTGTTATGATCCCAATATTCAGCACCATTTAGCCACACCATAGAACATTTTCCCTTCACTGTGAGCAGAACACAGCGAGACGTAGCAATTGTTAAGCTCTGATTTTGGTTCAGCAAGAATCCAGGATCATGGCCTAATCCATGTCCGTGGAACTTGCCTCAATACTCAATAATCAGTCGTGAATTTACAATTGCTTTATGCGTGACTGGGGAACAATCAGAAAAGGACTAGTATGGGAAGATGGAGATGTTACAATTAATCTCTGCAGTAATTGGGTGGGGATCCTTGACGTTTTGATGATATGTAATGCTGTACATGATGTGTTCTTAACTTTCATGGATGTTGCCAGTGAGACACCTTATCTGATGTCCATCAGATCCCAGTTTCTGTGAGAACTTTAGCCTGGGTGAAAGATGTCTTTTGTTGAGGTGATGTTGCCAATGACCATTGTATGATCAGACCCGGGAGTGTGTCACTTTTGGCGCTTTTCCACTGCGTGGTACGACTGGGCTCGGTACGGCTCAGTACGGCACGACACGGTTCGGCTCGGCACGGTTTGCGTTTCCACTGCAGTTCAGTACCGCTTTAGAGTGGGCGGGATTATTCACATGTCGTTATAGTTGCGCCGCCTCTATTACCACGACTCCTAAAAAAACTGTTTCATTCCGCGTCGCCCCATCAAGCTCTCGCTGGATCCGCTCCTCCGCTATCAACGAGAGGAACGTCTGTTCTTCCACAACAGACAACAAAACTTTTTGGTTGTTAAATAAAAGGTGCGCTCGTTCAAAACAGTTGCGTTCGATCCTTCGCTGGCTGTGCTGATTTAAATCTAGCGGTTCTTTTGTGTTTGTGTCGCAAGTTCAGTGACGCAGGTAGTGACGATTCTCTCCGGCCAATCCGTGATCAGCAGAGTTTACACATCACGTTTTGGTAACAGTACGGTTCACTTGGAACCCCAACCAACGTGGTACTAAAAGAAGTACCAGGTACTGTACCCAATGGAAACCCCCCCAAAAGTGAACCGTACCGAGCCGTACCGTGCCGTACCATGCAGTGGAAAAGCGCCATTTGTTACATGGTCATTTGGCAGCCCACACTGTGTCCATCCGCTTCAGCCACAGTCAGTGGCTGCTTCTTTCAGCGACAGTGGCCAGTTCCCTGACCATCCTCCGCTGGACCTGTCCTCTGATGCCCAACTCCTTTAGTAGCCTTATAGTGGAACTAGCCACAAAGCCCCTGCAGCCCACTTCCACTGGGTATACTTACACTGTCCAGCCCCGCTCCTCTGCCTCAGCTGCCAAGTTGGCATATCGCAGCTTCTTCCATGTAAAAACCTTGTTTCCCAAGTGGCCTCTTCCCAAGGGACTGTCAGCTCGACTATTATGATGATCCTACTGAAGTTGGACCAGAGAACCAGTTCTGGGCGCAGATTGGTGACTGCAATTTTGAATGGGAAAGTGAGTCTGTGCATTAAGTCGACTCGCTTATGATATACAACAAATTATAATAAAGTATTTCACATTTTATTAGTCAAAATATCAAAATAAATTGAAAGTAAAAAGATTATTAAAATTATTTAAAGTAAAAAGATTATTAAAATACAATTTAAAAATTACTTAATTTTTTATTTAACTTAAAGGGGTCATATGATGCAATCTCAATTTTTCCTTTCTCTTTGGAGTGAACAAGCTCTTGGTGCATAAAGAAGATCATTAAAGTTGCAAAGACTAAAGTCTCAAAGTCAAAGAGATATTCTTTATAAAGTTAAGAGTCAGCCACGCCTACCTAAAACGGCTTGTTCTAACACGCCCCCCCATATCTACATCACTATGTGGGAAGATTTGCATAATGCCTCCCAAATGTTCACGCAAAGAAAGAAGGCGTAAATTTTATTCTCATGTATTATGTACCGCGGGGTCTCACATTGTGCCGCACAAGCCCGCCGGACGCTCCTTCCGCGATCCGCCGCCTCTGCTTACCTCTAGCCCTCCGGCCGTTCCTCAACTTAGCCCCCCCCTGCTCACATAGGCGCCGCCGTCAATCTAGTCACCGATTTTCAGAACGATGAGCTTTGTAAAAATCTACGCGTTTCAAAAGGCAGGGAATAGTGGAGAAACAATAATGTACAGTATGTGGAAAATAATGTTTTTTGAACCTTAAACTGCATAAACACATTTCATTACACCAAATACACCAAATAATGTTCTTTTTAGCAGCATCATATGACCACTTTAATACGAAGTGCACTTTTTACTTAGAGTACACTTGACTGTTCCTTAATGCACTTTTTGTTTTTTTAAAAATTTTTTTTTTTTTTTTTTTTTTTTTTTTTTTTTTTTTTTTTTTTTTTTTTTTTTTTTTTTAATTTTTTTTATTTAATTTTTTTTACTTATATCGTATCTGCAAGTACGATTTGTTTTGTTGTGTTAGTTTTAAGTACTTTTAGTTACACTACAAGTGCACATTCAATACAATTAAGCACACTTCTTTAATCACAAAGACTTAGTATTCAGTGTAATCTCCATGCACAGTTTTCTCCAAACGTTTGGGCACAGCAAAAGCAAAGTAGGGTTTTTGATAATGTTAGCATAAATCCTTATCCATTCTTAAATACAATTAAAGAAACTTGATTACGGGACTAAATTCAGTCCAGGTTTCTGTTTTGAAGATTATTGGGTCAGCATACTGATATAACTTGTACTATATATGATTTTTATCAAATACAATGCATTCTTAGTTTGCATTGTCACTAATTAACTAAAAGTTACTGCAAAAGGATTTCCAAAACCCAAATTTGCCTATAGTTGTTTCCAAACATTTGGAGGACTCTGTGTAATTCCAGCCCAGAGTCTGACTGCTCAGAAATCACTGCATTAAATGGTTTAAAGTAGGAATTAGGGTCTACTGAAGCTCCACTAAAGATAGCTGGCTCTGAATGTGTGCAGTTGACTTCATCCAAACAACCTCATAAAGATAAAGAATTCACCTGTGCTGACCTGTTTCTGCAGATAAATTATCAGTAATTGGAGAGGAACTTCCCTCAATGACGACCAGAAATGACCAGAGTAAAGAGACTGTGTTTGTGGTGGTGTATTATGTTGTATTTATTTAGAGGCCTTTGTGTAACATGCTCTGTTGACTGTGCCACATGTGCACAGCATGCATACAGATAAGAGCCCAGCCCTGCTATTGTTCTATTGTTACCGCAAAAGCAGTTAAAGTCATGTCGTCTTTGATAAAACTTCAAAGAAGACATCATCCCCATCAAAGAGAGTGGTACGATCCACCCTGACCTCCTCTCCACGTGAGCTGACCTCACGGAAGACTAAATCCCACCTCCAGACGGGGGGGCACTGTTGAGCCTGGCATTTCCTGAGCCCTCTTTGTCAGCAGAAACGATGGACAATGGTAGTTAAATGTCATATCTTTTTTCTAAAGGAGAAAAGGCTACACTTTGCTCTATCACTGAAGTAGGCCACGGCTTGCGTGAGGGCCGGATCTCCTTCTGAATGTCACTGTCTACAGCTTTAATCTTTTGTTTGTTTTTTTTTCTTTTTGTTTTTCACGGAAGGAAGAGTACAGCGACCAGACGGTCTGTCTTTATCTATCAAAATACACTGCCACAAGTAAATGAAGGAAATTATTTATTTACATGAAGTGATTTACCAACCTTTTTTTTACTCTTATTATTATTTAAGTATTTAAAAAATGTCACTATATGTGTGTGGACATGGACAAATGTGTAACAAATTAAATCCACATTTGACTACAACGGAACTAAGTGGGAGAAACAAACAAACAAACTGTACATTGCACTACCGATAGTTATTACATTTACACACTGTCCCTGGTATTTCATGTTGGAAAACTGAAACCATGACTGAACGCATGACTGAAACCAAACTAAAAGACATTACATAAAATATATGAACAAAACATAAAAAAAATATATGGACATAAAATAAATACATAAAATAAATACAAATATAATGGTGGTTGACATGCTTAAGTGATGATAGATAGATAGATAGATAGATAGATAGATAGATAGATAGATTAGATGCCAGATAGATAGAGTAAGCCTATGCACACTCTGTACCACAGCAATGTAAATATTGATAATCTTAAAATAATGAAAGTTTTATTAGCATACAGTTTGCAGTACAGCACACATAGATGCTGTCTTAGCACCCTGTTGCTTTTCTGTAGGTGTTTTTCAGTCGATGGTTACTGACTGTATTTTGTGGCAATTTGTCTTTGTCTGATGCTAATGAAATGGTCTGCTGATTCATATTCCCTTTTCATGGTCCTGGAGCAGTTTAATTAGGTTTTTATTTTGGCTTCATTTTTCCAATGTGTTCAGTTGATGGTCTGAGTGATGTTTATGCTAGACTCATCAGGGGACTGGTGTGCATTTTAAACAGATTTAGTGAGTTTCATAACTAGCTGAGTCAGGCTCCAATTTCAGGATTTTGTGATTGCAGTACTTGTTGTGTGAATTTAATTTTAGATGTTTCAATGTGCCCTGTCCCTCACAGTCACAACACCTAATTATTTCTGGTAAACATGGTTAATTTGTGTCAAAATGTTCAAAAAAACGATACAGCAAACTGATGGAAATGATAGATAGTTTTAGATGCTTTTAGTAAAACTTTTAGCCAAACTTTTAATTGAAGAGATTATTAGTTTGTTGATGGTGATGGTGGTGGTGATGAATGTTATTATTACAGTTTTAATGACTTTGCAATCAAGCCAAATTAAAAAAATTTACATTTGAAATCATTATGTTTTAATAATGTTAAAATGCTTTAAAGTACATAATTGTGATGTGTTGACTAATTTACTAAAGCACATGTAAATTACTTTATAATTTGTAATTGTAGTGTGTAATTCAATATTACATTCAAAATTGGAACATTTGAAAAATATGCTAAATTGCAATATCATATCATGACACATGTTACATGTTTGTAATTACAAATAGATTTAAAACATCACAAGTTTCAAGAGAAATTACACTAAGATATATATATATATGTGACCCTGGACAACAAAATCAGTCATAAGGGTCAATTTTTTGAAATTGAGATTAATACATCATCTGAAAGCTGAATAAATAAAGGCTTTCCATTGATGTATGGTACAATATTTGGCTGAGATACAATGATTTGAAAATCTGGAATCTGAGGGTGCAAAAAAAATCTAAATATTGAGAAAATCACCTTTAAAGTTGTCCAAGTGAAGTTCTTAGCAATGCATATTACTAATCAAAAATACGTTTTGATATATTTACGGTAGAAAATTTACTAAATATCTTCATGGAGCATGATCTTTACTTAATATCCTAATGCTTTTTGGCATAAAAGAAAAATCTATAATTCTGACACATACAATGTATTTTTGGCTATTGCTAAAAAATATACCCAACAAAATATACCAAGCGACTTAAGACTGGTTTTGTGGGTCACAGGGTACAGATGTATGGCATGAACTCTAGCTGGCGCAGTCCGATAGGTCTAACTCAATTTGACCTAATGACATCATTATCACATGGCACAGTTGATTGGTTCTTTCCTGTATCGGTAGCCAATGAGCTCGTGCTCAACATTCAAATATATGACTAGGGTGGGTAAAAAAAATCGATATTTCGTTATAATCGATTATCGTTTTACGAAACAATATCAATTCTAAATCCAAGAATCGATTAGTAGAGCTGTTTCAGTAATGGACGGAACATTGATAGGGCCCATCCAATCCATAAATCGCAAAAGCATGAGATTGATACTTTTAGATCTGAACAAAGTCTCAGATGTCAAAATACTGTCCTTGTATTGCGTATTAACATAAATGCGTTTTGCGCTTGTTTTGTGGATTGACTCGGCCTGTTAGCAAGGCGCAACGTGACTTGTCATCCCTATCACAGTTATTTACCTGAGTTCAGCACAAAAAACCCACAGCGAACTTAACTGACCAAGTGGATGGGTCGTTCCGAAGGGTAAAACGGCCTAAACGACCATAGAGTACAAACTGGTTAAATGTCCGTTCCGCTGGCTCATGGAGCGATGAGAAATCCGTGTTTAGCGGGCGCCGAGCCCAAAACGAGGAACGTCAATAGAACTTGTAAACAAATGTCACGAATGTCAATTTACTCAGGAAAACATCAATTGTGGCCATAAACTCATTAGTCAGCGCTAGAAAAATAAACTGTGAAGAGGAGCTGATTTTTTCGCGAAATCTTTTTAATGCCAGCAGATAGTATATTAATTACATCCTTTTAACTGTTCTTCACAAGAACTTACTTTATATTTTGTCAGGATAGCCACAATTTTAAAGTTAATAAAAAAACGAATTGAAGGTAGAAATTGGGGAAGGGTAATGTGTAAATTGATTATAAAAATTTAAATTTAGACAGTTGTATAGCCTAAAAATGGTTCAGTTTTACCGTTCAATATTATTAGTAATGTGAAGCTAACCAACTGACTCGCATGTAGATTTACAGATTCAGTGAATAGATGTATTTCCTGAGACATTTTGCACAGGGTACCGATATATCCAGGTGCGCTACTCTCAAAACTTAGACTGGCGTGAAAAATTTCATTATTTCAGTAATTCTCCTTAACACAAAAATCTCAAATTGTGAAACCCGCTTGTGTATTAAATAATTACATATGCCCCATGCGTCTGACCCACCGTACCTTGTTCTCTTGTTAGGCTCGCTCTTTGTGGGTTCTTTTAATGTGATGATTTTGAGTCATATTACCAAAAACCTCACCGAATTCCATCTCACATAACGTATTAGAAGTTATAGCGTGACATTGAAACATCAGGCTAATAAAACTCCCAAACACCTGCACACAAAGGTGTCCTGAGCCTTCAAAATGGTCTCTCAGTCTGGTTCACTAGGCTACACAATCATGGGGAAGACTGCTGAACTGACAGTTGTCCAGAAGACAATCATTGACAACCTTCACAAGGAGGATAAGCCACAAACAATCATTGCCAAAGAAGCTAGCTGTTCAAAGAGTGCTGTATCCAAGCATATTCATAAAAAGTTGAGTGGAAGGAAAAAGTGTAAAAGAAAAAGATGCACAACCAACCGAGCGAACAGCAGCCTTATGAGGATTGTCAAGCAAAATGATTCAAGAATTTGATGTGAAATTCAAAGGAATGGACTGAGGCCGTGGGGGTGCAAGGCCCATCTCAAGAGCACCACACACAGACGTGGTCAAGAATTTGGCTTACAGTGGGTCTGTATTTCATGTGTCGTAAGACAGCTCATGAACCACAGAACAACGTCAGAGGCGTTTTACCTGGCTAAGTAGAAGAAGAAGCACTGGACTGTTGCCCGAGAGTGTCCAACGACCTAGTCCTGTATTTTCAGCCTTGAGAGCAGTTTTGTATTTATTTGCACCCCAAGCTAGTAACCTTATGGCGTGAGGGAGCCTAGGGTGGAGAATGCTCATAGCCGCAAGTTGTTTGATAGGTCCGTGTTACGTTTTCCCAGATCAGTCTGTGCATGATTGGGTGCAATGTGTCTAAGATCTGATGAGATTGGCGTCCATTGTGTTTTTTTTTTTTTTTGGAAACCAACGTCACTGCACCCGTTACCAAGAAATTTTGGAGCACTTCAAGCTTCCTTCTGCTGACAGCTTTTAAGATGCTGATTTCATTTTCCAGCAGGTTTTGGCACCTGCCCACACCGCCAAAAGCACCAAAACTTGGTTAAATTACCATGGTGTTGGTGTACCTGACTGGCCAGCAAACTCACCAGACCTGAACCCATAGCGACATATGGGGCGGTCAAGAGGAATAATGAGTAAGCTAATGTCAAGGACGCCCCGCCGTCAACACAGATCAGCAACATCGAAATTAATTTGCCCACCTTGAGGTTAGTATTGAATGGCAGCTGGCAAAGAAACATGTGGTTTGTCCATACCATAATCATTAGTCATCGTTCCTTTGCACACCCAATATTTCTGCCTGCATTCCCCTCCACTGGCCAGCCGAATTGAGGCAGTTAGTAATTTAAAGCAACAGGGGCCGCCCTTTACAAGTATTTCGTAGAAACGGTTGCTAGCAGAGTAAATGATTTACTTGCCTCCCGACATACTACGGTAGGCCAACAATTCACTTAAAAATGTTTTTTTTATTGGTCTTAAGAAGTATTCTAATTGCTGGGAGATAGTGAATTGGAGGGGTTTTGTTAAATGTGAGCCAAAAGCATCACAATTAAAAGAACCAAAGACTTAAAAACTATACTTCAGTCTGTTGCATTGAATTTATTTAATACACGAGTTATACAATTTGAGTGGAATTACTGAAATAAATGAACTTTTCCACAAACTTTTCTAATTTATTGAGATGCACCGGTATGTATACATTTTGAAAAATAAGCATAATAAGACAAATACGAAAGAGATACAAATTAAACTCATTTTTCAGATACAGTAGATTTACTTAACATTTGTACATTTATTTAACATATTTTGTTGGTTAACATTAATGACAAGGATAGGTACTTAATTAGGAATGCTGTCCCTATGGACAGCATGTAATCCATAACCGACTGTATTACGTGAGATTCTCACGATAGACATTTGGACTGCTGCGTGTGTATTTGAGCACTGAGAACTGATACGCTGTATATGAGAACTGAAGAAGTGGAGCGTGTGCGAGAGAGAGAAGAGACGAAGAGACGAGATGGGAGAGAGAGAGGAGAGCACTTCTATTCAGCGCGATTCCGCCTCTAAATTGATATGATATGATGACATTTGCTGTGGCCAAGTATGGTGACCCATACTAGGAATTAGTGCCCTGCATTTATCCCATCCAAAGTGCACACACACAGCAGTGAAAACACACACACCGTGAACACACACCCATTTATGCTGCGGCGCCCGGGGAGCAGTTGGGGGTTCGGTGCCTTGCTCAAGGGCACCTTTGTCGTGGTATTGAAGGTGGAAGAGAGACCTGGTCATTCTCTTTCCCCCACCTACAATCCCTGCCGGACGAGACTCGAACCCACAACCTTTGGGTCATGAGTCCGACTCTCTAACCATTAGGCACGACTTCACTTTAAGTTAATTCACAACGAATTGTGACTCCCGGGAAATACGGGACGTCTGGTCACCTTATCCCTACCCCTTCGGGTGCTGAGGCCACTGTGTCAGATCGCTAGTTTGCGTTTTGTTAGTCTATCCATCCACTGCGGCTGCCATACTGAGACTAGATATGCAAACGCCCTTTATCCGATTGCAATCCAATGACAGGGACGCACATTTTGAAGGACAAGACAGTAGCCTATAGGATGTATTTTGAATGTCCGGTAGTCCGCAGAGAAATATTTTTGATTTTATTTATTGCAAGATAAACACTTAATTAAAACCAATTAATGGACCCTTGGATGACATGATGAAACCGAATGATATAGGAAGACAAAGAAGAAACAAAATAAAATACAAAATAAATAAGAATACATAAAACAAAAAATACAGAGGTAGTAAATCAAAATTATGTACCATTCAGCAGATCATTATACAGTTTCACAAATTTGACACTTTTTTTGGTATTAATATTTTCTAGTGTTATAATTAAGTAGCTAAAGTCACAAAGAAAATTATGTAATTTTGGAGATGTTGAAGAAAATTTACATTTATGAATATAATATTTTCCCAATAAAATAAATAATTTTCTATATATTCTATGTTATGTTTACAATGAAAAAAGTAACAAAATATATCACACATAGTTAAATTAATGTCTACATTGGGTTTTGAAGAAAATAATTTTGAAACGTCAGACCAAAATTCCTTAACAAGGGGGCATTTGAAAATAAGATGATCAATAGACTCAATGCTGACATTACAGAAATTACAATTCAGATGAGGATTACCAAATTTGCCTCAGATAACATTATAGTCTCGTCTTGTTAATGAAGACACGGCATAAATTTTGTCATAGTTTTTATCATTAGATATTAGTTTTAGCTCGTCAACGTCTCGTCTTAGTCACAGAAAAAATGTTCGTTAACGAATATTTTTCGTCTTCGTTGACGAAATTAACACTGATGTGATTAAATAATATTTTGTCTGAAATAATATGAACAACAGCTATGCTAAACTTTCTTCTTTTGATTTTTTGTTTCTATCTCAGGATGCCTCAAGGTTACTAGAGATTGGGCCAGCTCCAGATTGAATCCAGCTTCACTTGTGAAGACTTCAGATGACGGCAACTGTACATGCAGGGCCGTTTCTAGCCAATTTAACGCCTTGGTGAAATCCCTATATATATGTCTATATACCTATAAGACGATGTTTTTTTTTTTCTTGGAAATACATCTGAAAAAACATGGTTGTTTTATATTCAGGGTCTAGACTTTGACATGTCAATAATACACCCACAACAATAGGTGGCGCCAAATACGCATAAAACAAGTGTGCCATGAAATACGTAAATGTGTGTTGTAAAGATCGCGAGTAAAAGCTTACAGCTGCATGAGTCGTGACTGTCACGTTAGCCTGATGGGACCAAACTCCCTTTGTGATTTTAAAACGTAAGACAGTACCCAGATTTGAAGACTACAGTAAGATTTAACTTCTACTGTTAATAAGATTTTGGTAGGCTACTATTAGATGGATAGGCTAAATGTCCTAATTCATGTTTTTTTTTTTTTTTATGGTACATCAAAAAGTGTATATTTTTTAAATGATACATTTTACCAGTTTTTACCATACTCTCAAAACAAAAATTAAAATAGGAAAAAAATATGCAATATGAAAATAATTGAAGACAAAATGTGTTTTACTGAGAGAAAAAAACAAGATTTGGTTTTTAAAAAGCCTTTTTCCAAAAGAAAAAGGGGGGTCGTCTTATAATCAAGGTCGTCTTATATTCGGGCCCATCGGTAATTCTTTTCAGACACCCACCAAGTGCTTGTCAAATTCAAATTGTGTATCTTAATGACACTAAGTTGTGGAGATTCAGTGCATTGAGTTCCACAAACCTTAATGCATTATTTGTAAATTGACTGTTATGATAAACATTTTGCACAATTTAGTATTTGTAATATAATTGTGTTGCCACTAGATGCTGTATAGCCATATATAACAATCCCTAGTGGCTAAGACATTACACATAATTTACACATAAATCACACAAAAATTACATTTTGATTTGGATACTATATAATATACTACTACATATTGTTTAGATATATTATCAATGGCTACTTTTTTGTCTTTATCTGTTTTTTGTTAAATTTTTTTGTTGTTGTTTCTTGAAACAATGATTTAAAGTGTCAGTTATTGCATTAATATTTCAGTCAAACCTATAAAACCCCATTTGTTACCCCAAACTACATATAAAAACTATATCAGTGGCATAAAAGTAACCAATGAAGCTACTTAATCATTTGCTACTCGTTAAACGCGTTAACGTCCCCTTTAAATAAAGTGACGCTCTGCCCTCTATGACGCTGATCCCATTAAGCGCTGTTGGAAGTGAATAAATTGATTCAGCATTTCGACACCTCCGTAAAGATGCATTTAACTCGACAAAGCGGCCTAATAAAGGATGTATTGATCTCGTGAATTAGTGAATTTTACTATACAAATATTTTTTAATTGGATGTTAAAGTTTATATGGGAATATTACATGACACGCTGATCCTTTAACAATGCATTAGTGCAAAAAACGCACACCTTTTGGACAAATCTGCCACAAATGTTTGGACAAATGTGCCACAAATACTGCCTAAACAAAATACTGAATTTGTGCACTTTATTTACTGTACCAAAATTTTAAATTGGCCTTTGAACTTAGCTTTATTGCATGGCAAAATAAAAGTGTTACCCTGCCAAAGCACTGACAGAGCCCACTGATCTAATGGCGTTGTTGAGCGCTCTAAATGCAAACTTTGCATGCAACAATCAGGCAGCAATTGACACTACTCTGATCTAGTGGCATACAGGCATCGTCAGATTGACAGTACTCTAGCACAATAATGTTGGGGGATCCAGTGGGGGCGGCAGTCATATTTCAGGGTGACCGTGCCACTCTTTATCACAACCCTGCTAAAAGTGCCAGTACGTGCGCTCATTGGCGCTCCTTCAGCTGGTGGCGCCCTAGGCGACCGCCTAGCTCGCCTATGCCTAGAAACGTCCCTGTGTACATGGACACACAAAACTGACAAATATTATCCTTATATTGCCTATAAGGGTAAATTTGACGATTTTCAACCTGCTTTATTATTGCAAAGTCTCTAATTAAATGAACAATATTTACTCTTTCTCTGAGTTATGTGTACCTATATATCCACTTTTATTTGTAAGCAACACTCTGCAGGATGATGCAAAATTATACGACGAGTTTTGACAAAATGACAAAAAGACACTCTTTGCAGCATAAAAATGAAAAAATGCTGTGTTTAAAATATCTCGGGTATCTCGGAGAACGAATAAGCATTGTTCTTTTACTTATGTTACCAACATTTTAACAATACAAAATGGATTGAAAATTGTTGAATTTACCCTTTAATAATGTTGAAGGATAGTGTTTGAACACATGACTAGAGACTTTAGCAATTTTATCAGAAAAGATTTTAGCATTTTTATCATGCAATTTGAAACATGTTAACTGCTTAATTATTGTTTGCCTGGTTTTTATTTTGTGTTTATGTAACTTGTATTATTGTAACTATTATGTGTATTTTGCCATGAAGATAGATTTTGTATGATCCCTTTATTTTGTAAAATAATTATTAACATTTTGCAGCGTCGGCAGGGTTGTGACTGCCAACTGTTGAAGATTGATACATAAATTATATATTTTTTTTTTCTCACTGATATAGTACTGTTTTCTGGTTTGTCATGTGATGTTTGACATATACCCTATACTGGAACAAAGTCGGTCACAAAATATTTTATAGTTAAAAAACTAAATTTTTAGGTTTCTGCAAAAAGAAAAGAAGTGTTTACTGACTAAACTACAAAATTTGCTAGTCCAATAAGTCAAGAACATGTTTTTTTGTGATCAAAAAAAAACCGACGGTCTTCCGTTACACATACCCCCACAATCACACACAGTAAGATTAACAATAAAATGTTCTGTACCCGATAAACACATATCGCCACCCATTTCATCTAACTCTGATTGCAATTACACAGACCGCACCTAACCTGTGTTGACCCACACACTTACACCCAGCACCGGCACGACAATGTGGAATACATTACAGCAACTTACTTGCCAATTGCTGCCAGCAAGTTACTGTAAATTTCACAGTAATCATTTTACAGTGTATGTTATATTTGCAGCAGCAATATTTCTTGCATGCTCACAGCAGCATGTTGTGGATGTATTGGCAGTAGCAAGTCTCGGTACTTGCTCTGCCTCAGCAGCAGCAGCAACAGCGTAGCAGATCAATTCCGCCAAGAATAAATACATTAACATTGTCATGTACATTACATGCCAATCCCTCCGAGAGTTGTCATAACAGAAATACAGAGTTCTGGCATGAAACTCAGATGGCACAGTACGATAGGTCTAACTCAATCTGACCTAATGACATCATCACATGGCACAGCTGATTGGTTCTCTTCTGGTTCTCTCAAATATATGACTAGTGCTTGCCGTAGCAGTTGCAGCTTGCTTGTTGAACAGAACCCAGGGTGTTATGTTTTTAGCGGCCTGAGCAAAGAGTTTAAAAAAGACAGTACAAGTCATTATAATCTGTTATGTCCCCACTGGATGCAACAAAATGCCTTGTTTATAATGGGTTTTAATGTTTTTGTCTCATCGCTCCGGCCGGGACAAGGCATCACAATATGGCAAGGGGCGTAACATTTCCATCACACGCTTGAGGTATTTGGCCAATCACAATGCACTGGATAGCTGGCCAATCACAGCACACCTCGCTTTTCAGACCAATGAGCTTTGTAAAAATGTACGCGTTTCAGAAAGGCGGGGCATAGAGGAGAAACAATAATGTACAATATGTGGAAAATAATGTGTTTTGTGAACCTTAAACCACATAAACACATTACACCAAATACACAAAACAATGTTCTTTTTAGCAACATCATATGACCTTCATAAATTGTGTCTCATGTACATTACCATGCCAATCCCTCCGAGAGCTGTCATGACAGAATTTAGTTTACCATAAATGCTTGTCTGTACATTAGACACGACATTTTAACCTATTATGAAATTACTGGAGGCACTTAAAGGAATAGTTCACCTCAAAAATGAAAATGTTGTCATCATGTACTCACACTCATGCGTTCCAAACCTGTATAAGTTTATTCTTATGGATGAACACAAAAGACGATATGTGTGGAGGGTTTGGAAATGCTGGTAATGAGTAAACCAGGGTGCCCAAACCGGTCCGGAGGGCCGTGTCCTGGAAGAGGTAGCTCCAACCCCAATTAAACACACACTGAACCAGCTAATCCAGGTCGTAATAGCATACTAGCACTTGAAGGCAGGTGTGTGAGGCAAGTGGAACTTAACTCTGCAGGACACCGGCACTCCAGGACCGAGTTTTGGCACCCCTGCGTTAAAACGTGCTGGCCCCCACTAGGATTCTATATAATGGCTAGTACGTAAGTCCTACTTAAAAAAAAAAACGTTTTAGCTAATTGAATTTACTACAAATTAAAACTGATAGTTCTTTTTCAATTAATAAAGAATGTTCTGAATACTGTGCCGTTTACTGACACCCTGGGCAAGCACAATCTCCCCAATCAGCACCTATATGCAAACTGCCTACATTGTGATCTTAAAGCAGGATGTGTGGCTTACCCCAGAGCAGGATGTCAGAGCAACTTTCTGTAATAGGGTGCGCCCACCAGTGTTGGCCACGTTACTCTGAAAATGTATAGTGAAAGTATGCTTACTTTTAAAAGTAATCACGTTTACTGTTCTGATTACTTTATTTCAAGAGTAATTAGTAATTAGTTACATTACTTGTTACGTTACTTTTTTCTCCATGAATTTTATGAAATCCCAGCATACACGCTCCTGATAAGTATTTGTTATTAAAGCATCAACTTTCACAGAACACTGTTATTTTTAACTAAAGCAAGCGGCTGCTGCATGCATGGTTTGGCATGGCAGAATGCCAGCAAAGAGCACTGCATTTATAATCTCTAAAAGACATTACAGTTCATCGCAATCTCACAAATATATAAAAAATCTTTATATTGTGTTTATACACCAAATAAATATATGGCTAATGAATCTTTCATATGTATACAATTTTGTTTATAAGGAGAGGATTCGTGAGCAAAAAATTTCAGAATGCATTGCTCAAGGTGCAAACAATGATAGCATAAATAGAAACTCTGCATACGCTCACCTGTTAAATTGTTTTATTGTATATTATGTTCATGATGTTTTTGTGCAATAGATGAATAACAATTTATTTGTTTTAGATATTTTATGTTTAGATATTTCTATTTTGCGGGAGTCCCATGAATCATTTTATTCTCCCGCATCCCGCACACTGTACACACACGAGTGTCTACCCGACCACACCAGCACTCGCACATCTTGTCCCATGCCGCTCTCTGTTGCATCGGGTCTCGCGGGAGAGCAGGTCTCTAATCCACATCTTTGTTACTTGCCTCGACAGTGTGTGTGCTACATCAATTTTTCAATCTCTAGATTATAAAACACTGCATTCTGTCAGCAATGTAAAGCGGCAGTAACGTATAGAGACCTTGGCTTGTAACTATAATTACTATTTTGAAAATTATAATGCGTTAAATTACTCCGTTACTAAAAAAGTAATCAGATTACAGTAACGCGTTCCAACACTGGCGACCACAATGCAGAACCCAGCCTCCAGCCTATCTCAGAGACTATGAGGTACAATATCCTATGCAACCAACTGAACCAGTTATAACCAGCCCCACGCAGCTGTAGTATCTGGACCACTCAAACACACAATATACAGTGGGTACGGAAAGTATTCAGCCCCCCCTAAATTTTCACTCTTGTTATATTGCAGCCATTTGCTAAAATCATGTAAGTTAATTTTTTTTCCTCAATAATGTACACACAACACCCCATATTGAAAGAAAAACACAGAATTGTTGACATTTTTGCAGATTTATTAAACAAGAAAAACTGAAATATCCCATGGTCCTAAGTATTCAGACACTTTGATCAGTATTTAGTAGAAGCACCATTTTGATCTAATACAGCCATGAGTCTTTTTGGGAAAGATGCAACAAGTTTTTCACACCTGGATTTGGGGATCCTCTGCCATTCCTCCTTGCAGATCCTCTCCAGTTCTGTCAGGATTGATGGTAAACGTTGGTGGACAGCCATATTTAGGTCTCTCCAGAGATGCTCAATAGGGTTTAAGTCAGGGCTCTGGCTGGGCCATCAAGAACAGTCACAGAGTTGTTGTGAAGCACTCCTTCGTTATTTTAGCTGTGTGATTAGGGTCATTGTCTTGTTGGAAGGTAAACTCAGTCTGAGGTCCTGAGCACTCTGAAGAAGTTTTTCGTCCAGGATATCCCTGTACTTAACTGCATTCATCTTTCCCTCGATTGCAACAAGCCGTCCTGTCCCTGCAGCTGAAAAACAACCCACAGCATGATGCTGCCACCACCATGCCTCACTGTTGGGACTGTATTAGACAGGAGATGAGCAGTGCCTGGTTTTCCCCACACATACCGCTTAGAATTAAGGCCCAAACGTTCGATGGGTATAATCAGACCAGAGAATCTTATTTCTTACCATTTTGGAGTCCTTCAGGTGTTTTTTAGCGAACTCCATGCGGGCTTTCATGTGTCTTGCACGAGGAGAGGCTTCCGTCGGGCCACTCATAAAGCCCCGACTGGTGGAGGGCTGCAGTGATGGTTGAATATCTACAACTCTTTCCCTAGACGTGTGCTCTTCCGATCTGCCACAGTGATCTTTGGGTTCTTCTTACCTCTCTCACCAAGGCTCTTCTCCCCCGATAGCTCAGTTTGCCGGACGGCCAGCTCTAGGAAGGGTTCTGGTCATCCAAAACGTCTTCCATTTAAGGATTATGGAGGCCACTGTGCTCTTAGGACCTTAAGTGCAGCAGAAATTTTTTTAACCTTGGCCAGGTCTGTGCCTTGCCACAATTCTGTCTCAAAGCTTTTCAGGCAGTTCCTTTGACCTCATGATTCTCATTTGCTATGACATGCACTGTGAGCTGTAAGGTCATATATAGACAGGTGTGTGGCTTTCCTAATCAAGTCCTATCCCGGATAATCAAACACAGTGGCCTCAAATGAAGGTCTGTAGAACCATCTCAAGGATGATCAGAAGATATGGACAGCACCTGAGTTAAATATATGAGTGTCACAGCAAAGGTCTGAATACTTAGGACCATGTGAAATATCAGTTTTTCTTTTTTAATAAATCTTCAAAAATGGCAACAATTCTGGTTTTTTCTGTCAATATGGGGTGCTGTGTGTGCATTTTTAATGAGGAAAAAAAATAACTTAAAATGATTTTAGCAAATGGCGGCAATATAACAAAGAGTGAAAAATTAAGGGGGTCTGAATACTTTCCTGTACCCACTGTATTTTGTTAGCTAGATTTAACAAATACTCTGAAACACCCCACAAACAGGCCCCTGGTTTCCCATTGCAACACTGACCACAGATACGTTTCGACCTCATGGAATGTGAAAAACCCTGGGAAATGTCCCATAAGCAAGAGCAAATGCAGGTAGAAATTGACTTTTAACTATTAATTCATAGGAAACCTTCTTTGAATGAACCGTGTATCCTTCGTCATGGTGTATGTTTCTTTGATATTTTTTAGACAGTTGTAGGCATGCTATGGAGGGATAACCAATGTCCTGTATCCTTGCACTATATGTAAGCCTACCTTGTTTAGGATCTATGAATTGCCTTATTAGGATCGAAACAAGGTGTATATTATTATGTGGTTTCATCGGCAATATATATTTAGGGTCCTGAGAACTTTAGGTAATTCGATTTCAAGGCAATTGCAAATTACCCTGTTAGAGACAATAGGGGCGTTAAAACCCTCCAGCAATTGGCCACCGCCGCTTGGAATTTCACTTTCTCATTGGGCAAGCCCATCTTGAGAGGCGTGACTCTTCTCCGACTTTAAAGGCCCACACCAGGGACCCTCCGAGAGTCGGTGGTTTGTTTTTAATTCTGAGAGGATGTGAGAAAAACGCACCTGGAAACCCTAAGCTCGTGCCAGGCCTCAGCCTTGTCCTTTCAATTTCACCAAGATTCTCTGACTCAAAACTGGTTCTTTCTCATCAACCAACGTCAGCAAGATCTTGGGCCTTAAGATTACATCAGGAATCACTTTCAGACAGACGAGACTTGCAAGTAACCAAACTTAGTCTTATTAATTGATACAATAGGTATAGTTGCACCTTTTTACAAAGGTGTGTTTGAACTTAGAATCTGACGTATCCCTAAAGGTGTATATCTGCTGAATATGCAAATGGTTTCATCAATTTCATTCCTTATGTCTCTTCTCTGTTCTGAGTTAAGCTTTAACCCTTTCCTATACAAACTATGTGTGTGTGTCGTGTGTATGTTAGACTAGTTTATGTGTTTATGTAGTATGTTGGAATAGTTTAAGTGTTTCTGTAGTTAATAAAACCTTACTTGGATCACACTTGACGTGTTCATTGTTTAACCGGAGTCAATAATCATGCAGATTTAAGTTACAAGCTTTTGTAGAATTGTACAGTAAGAAGGTTATTTCCTTTAAACAGGAAATTAACGTTCTTAGATTTGACAAGACAGTTGACCTGAGAGGTCAGCTAAATATCTACAGCGGATCTAAATATTCATAATTAATTATAACTAGTTATGATTAATTATTCATATGTCCTCATGAGCTGATTCGTTACACAGCATTCATATGTGCAAGAAGAGGAGCCACAACAAGGTACAAGGAGAGACAAGCCTATGATATTACTCTCTGAATGTAGGACTTCCCTTTCAAGTTCACATGGTTAAAGCAGTGAAGCGTAGCAGGAGCAGGAGTATCCGGATTCCCGTGCTGAAGGACAAACCTGATAGACATGTGGTTCACCACACTGCACTGTGATGAAAGTGATAAGTGATGGAGGCATCCGCGCACCAGAAGAGCATTTGCTACAAGAGGATGAGTCTTCATTCACATCTGTTAGACACAGGTTGGAGGTTCAAGATCTGAAAAGGGAGAATATGCAGCTATGTGAAGCTCACACAGGTTGGAGGTTCAAGATCTGAAAAGGGAGAATATGCAGCTATGTGAAGCTCAGATGGTCCTTAAAGAGGAAATTCGGCAGTTACAGACCCTTCACAAAGATATGCAGAATTTAATGGTACAGCAGCAGTCAGCCTTACCAGCACCTCATCCACAGCAAATCAGAGCGACTCCAGTGCCATTGCCTATAACCATTTATAGACCACCTGAGGCAGCAGCACCAAGTCCAGTGCCCTACATTCCACAACCTACTCCACGCAGACCCCAGGCACCACCCAGGGAGAGTTCCTTTAAGCCAGGTGCAGACATATATGCCTACAAGTCCAGACCACAGCCTGCTACTGCCCATAATCTGCCATATTATTCTCCCATGGGGGGGCCTCAGAGCACTGTATGTCCAGAGACTTCATACAGGGGCCCACAGCCAACGATTCCATGTTTCACACGTCGTGACCCCAGTGAGTTCGCTCGTCTAAAGTTGGCCCTTAACAATCTGCTTCTTGATGATGCAACTGAGCTATTCAAGTATCAGGTCCTTTTAGATCATCTGAAGTTTGAAGTGACTGCACTTACTGACAGATTTGGAAGACCTCACCAGTTAGCCTTAACTAAAATAGCAGCGGTCATTGATGCCCCTGATATTGGCTAGTTTTGATAGGTTTTCCCTTCAAATCCAAGCTCTTGTGGGTCTCCTGAAGACATTAGGTCCTGAAGGTAACGTGGAATTACAATGTGGTTCACATGTAGCCCGCCTGCTCACTAAACTTCCCCCAGATGTACGTGCCTCATTCAGACGACACATGCCCTATCAGTCTGGTGCAGTCTACACTCTACTGAATTTAGCAGAGTGGCTCAAGTTTGAATCCTGGTGCCAAGACTGCGATGACCTGAATCAAAGAAAGGAGCAGAGACGTAGAATGGTCCCCTAACACAGTTACACAGGTACTGTCACCCTAAAAGCAGTCCAACCCAGTCCAGAGACTTGAACAGAGTAGAGTGTTGTGCCCATACTGTGACAGTACAGAACACTTCCTAAGCCAGTGCACCACCTTCCAGAAATTCAGTAAAGAGGAGATGTTTAAATGGATCATAGACAACAACTGTTACTGGAAATGTGGGTGGTCACACTTAGCGAAAAATTGTACCCTGAAAAAGCCCTGTCGCTTATGTAATGGGAAACACCTTCAAATCCTTCATGAGGTGAATGACCGATCACAGATAGAGGGCACCTGCTTGGTGAGCTCCAAAAATGAAACCCTGTACCTGGACAGGCCTGAAGGTTCCAAGCATGTTCTGCTGAAAGGGATTCCTGTTGTCCTGCAACACAAGAACCAAACCCTAAACACCTAAGCAGTGCTCGGTGATGGATCCGAAAGAACCATGCTACTCCCAGCAGCAGTTCAGAAACTAGGGCTTAAGGGACAGACAGAGGACCTAGCATTAAGAACAATTCGACAAGATGTCAAGAAACTCATTGGGGCCTCAGTTTCCTTTAGGGTGCGCTCAATATCACAGCCTCAACGGAGCTACCAAATCCAGAACGCCTTTACCTCTGAGCACTTAAGTCTGGCTGAGCACTCCTTCCCCATTGCAATGCTCCAACAGAAATATCAACACCTGAAAGGGATTCCTTTGCAGCCCATTCACAAAGCACGACCCCTTCTTCTAATAGGAGCAGATCATCCCCACCTGATTACACCCATTGAGCCTGCCCGCCTCGGGCCCCCTTGAGGTCCAGCAGCAATCAGAACCAGACTAGGTTGGACATTACAAGGCCCAACAAAGCTCCAACCTCAGCAATGTTTGCATATCTCCGTCAACCCTCAAATAGAAGAACTTTTCAGGAATGTGGAGAGACTTTAGCAAGGTGATGCCATCCCACACAAAAATTAGAGATTGGCTGTACGATCAAAACAAGATCAAATGACAGTGGACTTGTTACAAGCCAGAACCACCAGAGTTATGGTAGATGGAGTAAACCGGTATGCAACACCGCTGCTAAGGAAAGCTGATATGCCTCACCTCCATGCCACTAAGGACTCTGTCATGCCCAACTTGAGAAGCCCAGAGCGACGACTGGCAAAGGATCCTGTGAAGGCAGCTACATACAATGAAGAGGTCAAGAAACTAGAGAATTTTGGCTATGTAGTTAAGCTCACCATGGACTTTGTGACCACTGGATGAGAATCGTGGTTTATTCCCCACCACATGGTTCAACATAATGGTAAAATCCGTGTGGTGTTTAACTGCTCCATTGAACACAAGGGTCAAAACCTGAACCACTACCTCTTTGCCAGACCTGTCTGGCGTGATCTTGAACCCAGTAGCCCTCCCAGCATTTATGATTGGCAATTGTTGACCTTTGGCACAACCTGCAGCCACTGCTGTGCCATTTATGTTGTACAGCACCATGCTTTGGACAACACGCAACCAGATGACACCCTCAGATCAACAGTTGAACGGAACTTTTACTCAGACAACTGCCTCAAGAGTGTAAGGTTCCCATATGATGGCAAACAGTTGGTGGATGGTTTGCGTGGCCTTCTTAGCAGTTGTGGGTTTGAGATTCATCAATGGGCCTGCAACATGCCAAATGTCATTGATCACCTTGTAGCGTCTGCGTAAAATCATGCATGATCTTTAGGTGTTTATGGCTTAAGAGACCTCTTTTAGCCTTTTGACATTTGCATATAAATTACAGTTCTGGTCAGAGATATTATGTTTGTACAGGGGTTTTAAGTTGCCAAATGGTTCCTCGCCGTCAAGGAGATTCTAACCAGCCCCCACTATCATCTCCCCCCACGGACTCTCAAAAATGTTCCAAAAGAGCGGAAAATGGCCAGGCAACTGGGCCTGGCTGGCCAAGTAAACTAACACACACACACACACACACACACACACAAACACAAATACACACACACATAAAGACCGTTACTCTATTATACTCTACAGATATATCTGGTATATTGCATGCGTTGTTTGTGCGTTTCCCTATTAGATTAGCTGAGTTACCACTCGTTATTTGTATTAGTAAAAGCCATAAAACACTGATATTCAGGTGTATGTATGTATCTTTGGTTTAATCTATTCCAAATGTTTGTTTCTTGGTATCAATGTTACCTGCTTTTCATTCCTCGGACAATGAGGTACAGTATGTGATTGTGAAACGCATCATATGATTTGTACGATATTTTGGGTTAAAACTACAGAAATTCCAGACCTGCCATAAAACATGCAAATGAGCCATAAACAAGAGACAAAGAAAGTTTCTCCCGCTCAAAATTCATGCCTCTTATTGGCCAGTCCACACAGAATAGGAATTCTCAAAAGCGATTAGCCCGAAATAATCTTTGTTCAGAAACACTTCTTCGCTGTGGACTTTTCCTTCTTCAGAAGAACCAGAAGTAAAAACTTCCAGCTGACTCCTCACAAACTCATCAAAAGACCTTCGTTATCTACCGCATCCGGACTCTTCTTCAGCAATCGAAACCAATGCAAGTAACCGCTTGAAATTATTTAGATGCGTGTTTAAGTTTCAGTCCCTTTTAAGGTGGTTTTTGGATTATCTGATGATTTTTAAAGGTTGTGGTTAAGTGATGTGAAATACTGCCATTCTTTTCTATTCTCTCCCTTTTCCTTACTTTGTTTCATTCTGTGTATATATGTTTTAGTTAGTTATATGTTAGATATAGTTTCATTTATTAAATCCCTTATATTCACAACGGATTGTCTCTGTTTGCTGCTCACAATTCGAAGTCAATGAATGTTTGAACCCTTGCTACATATGCTAAATTACAGCTAGCACTGCATAAAAGAAGGACAGTTATTCTTCCTTGGCCAGGAAAATAATCATTCCTTGAATTGATAAATGATTATATTGTCTGCTCGGTGGACGGACAGATCAAATAATTGTAATATTGATTCTGCTACAGTTAATTCGAAGATATAATCTAAAATATTTATTATGAATCATAACCAGTTATAATTCGTCATAAATATTCCCCTTTTTAGAGCTAATAAATAATAAAAACCCTTACAACCTTCCTCAAGAGGCTCGTTCAGAAAGCATTGAGCTTTGGCTATCACATGACAAAGTCGAACCACAAGAATCCACTCTTGGCTTGAGATGGAAATATGACGCAGACATCCTTGGTTACAAACACTGTCCAGTACCAAAAACCACACCCATTATGCGGCACATTTATAAGGTGACAGCAAGCCAGTATGACCTTCTGGGATTAATTCTCCCTTTCACCACCCGTGCTAAAATTCTGATCCAACAATTGTGGAACAAACAAAGAGATTGGGATGACCCCATGTTGCCAACAGACCTATTGAAAGCCTGGAATGAGTGGGAGAATGAGCTCCCCATTCTTTCTGAAGTTACATTTCCACGGTGCTATGTTTAATTTATATTTTTATGGATAAACCCAATGTCACAAGACTTTTAATATCTTCTGTGATGATTCAGAACAAGCGTACGGCTTTGTGTCATACCTCAGAACTGAAGATGAAGAGTGCAAAATTCAGCTTGCATTCCTGATCGCCAGATCCAAAGTTGCCCCCCAAAACAAACAAACTGTTCAGAGACTCGAGCTATGTGCAGCTCTTATTGATTCCCAACTATCAAAGCTGCTTAAAAAATAACTCACCATTGAAATCAACCGAGTGGTCTTGTGGTCTGATTCGACCACAGTTCTTTCATGGTTAAGATCTGAGTCCTGCACCTTCAAAGTCTTCGTAGGGACTAGGATAGCAGAAATTCAAGACCTAACTGACCAACATGAATGGTGATACGTAGACTCTCCTAGAAACCCCGCAGATGATCTCACAAAGGGGCGCAGCCTACTAGAGCTTGCAACGCCAAACAGTTGGAGTCAATGCCCACCATTCTTACTACAAGCCGAATCAGAGTGGCCAGCTATGCCAACCCTTAAAACCCCTGAGGATGAAGTGGAAAAGTGGTGACACAAGAATGTCAAATCGCTTAAACCCCAGTGAGTACAGTTCCTGGAAAGACCTGGTTGAAGCCACAGTCCAGCACAGTCAAAGTGACTCAAACCAATTCAGTTCACCTACACCTAAAGACTATGTGATGGCAGAACATCTCATCTTCCAAAATATCCAACAAGACAACTTCCCAGAGGAATATGAACAACTAAAAGCTGGAAAGCCTGTATCCACTACAAGCCGCTTACTCACTTTAGCCCCAGAGTTTGATTAATTCAGTCAGCTTATACGGGTCGGAGGACGTCTGTGTCGTGCTAAAGGTCTAGAACTCCATACAATTCTCCCATTAGTTCTGGATCCTCACCATCCAGCATCCAAACTACTCATACAGGATTATGACAGTAAGCTGTGTCACCCAGGACCGGAACGGGTATTTGCTGAAATGAGGAAAAATGTGTGGTACTACGAGGTCGTGAGGCAGTTTGAAAACCCCAAAACAACTGCATAGAATGTCATAAGTGGAAGGCTAAACCTGAGGTCCCTAAAATGGCTGATTTACCTCCAGCACATCTGAGACTCCACAAACCTCCATTTTACAGCACTGGTATGGATTGTTTTGGGTCCTTCCAAATCAAGACAGGCAGACACTGTGAAAAAAGATTGTGGGAGGGAGAAAGACTGTAGCCAAGAGTTTCAACAACATCTCGCCAAACAAAAAAATCACATTCCTCTTCAACACTCCTAATGCTCCCCACTTTGGTGGCATCTGAGAATGAGAGATCCGATCCCTTAAAAATGCCCTCCGTGCAGTAGTAGGTGCACAAACAGTGACAGAGGAAGAGCTTCAAACAGTGCTTATTGAGAGAGGGAATTCTCAATAGTAAGCCCCTAGGATATGTCTCCTCCAACGTAGCTGACTTGGAAATCTCCTGCTCTTGTGGCGGCCAGACAGCTCAAGTGACATACCTCAAGTGACATACCCTGCTAATGAGCTCATAGTACAACGCCGATGGAGACAGAGCCAAGTTTTCACTGATAAATTATCACTATATATGACACTACTTGCCTAACCTCCAGTTGCGACACAAATGCCAAGCAGAGACTAAAAACCTTGCAGATGGATCTGTCGTAATGTTGGTTGACCCTCAACTACCATGAGCCCTCTGGTTAATTGGGAGAGTTGTCAGGACATTCCCTGGAGCAGATGGACAAGTAAGGTCTGTAGAGATCAACGTTAAAGGGTTAGTTCACCCAAAAATTTTAATTAGGCTGTGTTTTACTCACCCCCGAGGCATCCTAGGTGTATATGATTTTCTTCTTTCAGACGAATCCAATCAGAGTTATATTAAAAATTGTCCTGGCTATTCCAAGCTCTATCATTTCAGTCAGCGGGTGTTGCAGTGCATCAGTCCAAAAGACATGAAATAAAAAGCACCCATCCATAAAACAAAGTGTCTCACATGGCCCCGGGGGGTGAACAAAGGGCTCCTGTAGCGAATCGATATGTTTTTGTAAAAAACATAACGCATATTGACCACAAATGTAATAATCAATTTATCTATCTTGCGTTTCCCCCACTCCTCCCCCCCCACTGTTGTAAACATGCGCCGCTCAGATGATGAACGCAAAAGGGCAGGGGAAAGATCAAAACAAAACAACGGTCACTAATTAGATGTACAAAATGAGGATTTGTAAAGAAGAATGTCAGAGAATTTCAATATAAGCCAAGAGGAGACTGGTTTTTCTTTGCTAAAGTAAGGAAACTTTGCTTTCTTTGCTCATGTTAACAAAACTTTGGTTTTCACGAGACTCACTGGCGCATGCGCAATGCTGACCTCATAAGTCATCCTCCCGGAGTTGCTTCCGTGTAGGACTGTTGGCGCAAGTTAGATTAAAGCGATTATTACGTTTTGAATATGGATATTTTTCTTACAAAAAAAACGCATCGATTCGCTAGAAAAAAGCAGGAGGCCGTTGTTGGCACCGCCCCCAGAGTCCCCCGGATGAGACACTTTTTTTTATGGATGGGTGCTTTTTATTTCACTTCTTTTGGACTGAAGCACTGCAACACCCGTTGACTGCAATGATAGAGTTTGGAATAGCCAGGACAATTTTTAATATAACTCCGACTGGATTCGTCTACAAGAAGAAAGTCATATACACCTAGAATGACATGAGGGTGAGTAACACACTAGGCGCAAAAACAAATTTTGCATTTTTAGGGTGACTAAGGCCTTTAAGGGTTTACTATATGCACTGTCTGTTACCCATCTCATTAACCTACCAAAGTTTGCTGATGAGAATGACACCAACATCAAACCAGCAGGCTCTTAACTTAGATTCAGAAACAAATATGCCCTTCATGTTTGGGGGTGGCAATGTTAAGGAGATCTAACCAATCACAGACCACTTTATTGGTGATGTTGGGAAAGGATGATAGGTGGCGAGCTAGAAACTTCCCAACCTCTCCTGTCAGCGAGCGGAGTAAGAGAATGAATGCGTGTTCCTGAGTTCCTGATCTTAATCTTTGAAGTTTGTCTAATTTGTGTGCGTTCATGCGAAAATGTAAGTCGATAAACTTCTTTGAGATATTTAATATACAAACCCGATTCCAAAAAAGTTGGGACACTGTACAAATTGTGAATAAAAACAGAATGCAATGATGTGGAAGTTTCAAATTTCAATATTTTATTCAGAATACAACATAGATGAGATATCAAATGTTTAAACTGAGAAAATAAAAAATTTTAAGGGAAAAATAAGTTGATTTTAAATTTCATGGCATCAACACATCTCAAAAAAGTTGGGACAAGGCCATGTTTACCACTGTGTGGCATCCCCTCTTCTTTTTATAACAGTCTGCAAACGTCTGGGGACTGAGGAGACAAGTTGCTCAAGTTTAGGAATAGGAATGTTGTCCCATTCTTGTCTAATACAGGTTTCTAGTTGCTCAACTGTCTTAGGTCTTCTTTGTGGCATCTTCCTCTTTATGATGCGCCAATTGTTTTCTATGGGTGAAAGATCTGGACAGCAGGCTGGTTATTTCAGTACCCGGATCCTTCTTCTACGCAGCCATGATGTTGTAATTGATGGAGTATGTGGTCTGGCATTGTCATGTTGGAAATGCAAGGTCTTCCCTGAAAGAGAATGGGAGCATATGTTGTTCTAGAACTAGGATATACCTTTCAGCATTGATGGTGCCCTTCCAGATGTGTAAGCTGCCCATGGCTGCCCGAACGCACTCATGCAACGCCATACCATCAGAGATGCAGGCTTCTGAACTGAGTGCTGATAGCATCTTGGGTTGTCCTTGTCCTCTTTAGTATGGATGACATGGCGTCCCAGTTTTCCATAAAGAACTTCAAATTTTGATTCGTCTCTGACCACAGAACAGTTTTCCACTTTGCCACAGTCCATTTTAAATGAGCCTTGGCCCAGAGAAAACGCCTGCGCTTCTGGATCATGTTTAGATATGGCTTCTTTTTTGACCTATAGAATTTTAGCTGGCAACGGCGAATGGCACGGGGGATTGTGTTCACCGACAATGTTTTCTAGAAGTATTCCTGAGCCCATGTTGTGATTCCATTACAGTAGCATTCCTGTATGTAATGCAGTGCCGTCTAAGGGCCCAAAGATCAATGGCATCCAGTATGGTTTTCCGGCCTTGACCTTACGCACAGAGATTGTTCCAGATTCTCTGAATCTTTGGATGATATTATGCACTGTAGATGATGATAACTTCAAACTCTTTGCAATTTTTTTCTGAGAAACTCGTTTCTGATATTGCTCCACTATTTTTCGCCGCAGCATTGGGGGAATTGGTGATCCTCTGCCCATCTTGACTTCTGAGAGACACTGCCACTCTGAGAGGCCCTTTTTATACCCAATCATGTTGCCAATTGACCTAATAAGTTGCAAATTGGTCCTCCAACTGTTCATTATATGTACATTTAACTTTTCAGGCCTCTTATTGCTACCTGGCCTCGGCACTTTTTTGGAATGTGTAGCTCTCATTAAATCCAAAATGAGCCAATATTTGGCATGACATTTCAAAATGTCTCACTTTCAACATTTGATATGTTATCTATATTCTATTGTGAATAAAATATAAGTTTATGAGATTTGTAAATTATTCCATTCCTTTTTTACTCACAATTTGTACAGTGTCCCAACTTTTTTGGAATTGGGTTTGTAGTTATCCTGCCATGTTACAGCTTTATTTTACGGAAATTAGCGAGTTGTTTGTTCCTTTAGAGTTATCCGAATTCACACTGATGTTGTTACCATAAATATAATAGATTGTGCATATAGAGTTATTTATTTGCTTTATTCCTTATGTATCATTGCTTTGGTGCAACATAACTCAGTTAATAAGTGTTTTGATATTGATTTTTATCATATTCTCCGTAATCCCGTTCATATACGATGATGACTGAGCACTTTATAATAGACACAGAGAATTTGCAAATCACTGTTATACATGCAAAATTCGTCATCTAAAGGGCAATTTAAGTATTGCAGTTAACTAAGAATTGTATTAGATGTAAAATATAATGTATGTATGTTGTAATTATATTATTGCAATATGTTATTTATTTGTTTATTTCAGACCACACACTTACAATAGTAAAGTCAGAATGTTCTGAATCCTGTGCCGTGTTTTTACTGGCACCCTGGGGCAAGCACAATCTCCTGATCAGCACATATAGTTCAAACTTCCCTACAGTCTTATTAAAAGTATGCTAAAGTGTACTTCTGTTTCATAAGGGAACAGAAGCCTATAATTACCCTGTAATTACTCATGGGTTACGGGCTAAATCTGGCAAACATTTTTTTTACTATCCCAGCTTGGTAATGCCACCCTGGCGTTACTGAGCTGGGATAGTAAAATGGTTAATAGTCAGGGTTAGTGGCCAGTCAGGGTTAATGGCCAGAATGCTCCAATCCAACTCTTACTCAAAGCTTTTAGTAAACTGTTTGTGTTAATGCTGTAAAACTTAATTTGTCCATACAGAGCTTACAAGCCTATTGCATTTATTCACCCTCATGTCATTTTAAACCTATAAGCCTTTTTTTCATTATTGAACACCAACAGGATGTTTTAAAGAATTTTGAGTTTTAGTAAAGAAACACTTTTTTATCATTATTCTAGTATCTTTAAATAACTTGTTTGTTAAGTTTATCCACTTAGAAAACATCTGGCTTTCAGTCCTACAAAACACAGAGGTCTGTTTATCCCCTTGTTTGTTAATGTGCCTTATTTTCCAATTTACAGCGAGTACAAGTCATTAGCACAATGAGTTAGCATTAGCGCTAGTCCTGAATGATTGGCAAGCCTTCTGTTTACACTCTGATATGAATGAGAGGGGATACAATTATGAAGTTAGTTTTTGTGGCACTCATCTCTATGTGTGTGTGTTGTTTTTAATTAGCAGGTACGGCAATCTGAGTCTTATCTGGCCGGCAGAGACATTAGCGCTGACGTCAGTCGAGTGCAGTCATTAACATTCACTCACAGCTGTCAGCCGCGACAGTGAAAGAAATAAACTCGGTTTATCAAAATTACAGGCTCAAACTGCTGTGGCAGTTTTTTTTTCCCCCATTAGTCTGTTCATGCACACATACATGAGATTATGTGTGTGTATGAGAGAGAGCATTTATATAAAGAAAACAAAATCATCACTTCCTGGTAGAATTGGCACTATATATCACTAAGAAAAGTAGGAGAAGCCACTGAATATAAACATTTTCATATGTAATAAATGACTTGTGTCACAGAGCGAGCAGATGAAACACAATGAATGCGGTAATTGCTTTCAGAGGTGGATGCCTGCTGTTTGGGAACACAGTCGTGTAACAGTTCTGGGAGGAAATATACAAAAACACTTTGATGACAGACTTTACTCGGGCATTTCAAAATGACCATAACAACATTTAAGATGCTGTGGAACAAGATCAGTCCACTGGTTAGTCAGGTTTTGCCATCCCATACCGCAAAGTCACATGACTTTTTTGATGCCCATGGAGGAATTTACTTGGCAAATGCATTTTCATCTCCCATTATTCGCATTAACCCTTTTTCACACAAGTCAAAAAACCACCTCAAGGGAGCGTAAAAACGTTTTGCGAATTAAGGGATTTTTTAATCAAAATTTGGCAATTCCATTACTCGTTTCTGATCCAATACTTCAAAATGCGCATAAAAACAGGGTGATGAAAATATAGCTTATGACTTAAATGCCTTTTGATCTACCTATTGTAAAAGTCTCATCTACTTTGCAGCTTATTCTGATCAAAAACATACGCCTTACACTGAAAAAAATGATACTATTTTTTTTAAGGTAAGTAGTTGCAAACAATTTATTTTAGCTACATTTAAATAAAAAAAATGTTGAAAGTCAACTAAATTTATTTAAATGTTGCTAAAATACATTGACTGCAACCACGTACCTTAAAATTTTTTTTGTAAATTCAATGAATAAATTTTTCAGTGTATTAATTATCCATTCTATATACCAGGAAGCAGATGAGCCCTGAATAGAAACACAACATGCCAAACTGTGCACTTTCTGGTAAAAATAACTGGTGGGCAGTGGTTGAAAGCATTGTTTTGCCCGTCAGACAGGCGTTCAGGAACATTATGAATATATTACAGCCTCAATTCCCTTATATGAGCTGAGTGTGTGTTCCTAAAAGAGCAAGATGTCAATACTAAAAGGAGCATGGGGTATCTTCACCCCTCCTCTCGGTTCTTCCACCTTCATTAGAGGGTAATTAGATTAATGATTGTTTTTTGTTCTTCTCTGCAGTGTCTGCAGATCACCCGCCAGTCAGTCTGTCTGCTCAGCTCTGGGATTTGCTCTTTACCTGCCTCTCGACAGGCCTTCAGACAGAGACACACACACAAACTTTAGGGAGGGACTGATTGCTGGGGGTAGAGAGCTGATGAAAGACGCACATCAGGGAGACAAAAAGCGTGATCGATCTATCGTCTCCTCTCCGTCCTAGTGAATTCAGTTGCCTGGCGTCTCCAGATCTCCAGATGTAAAGGAGACAAATGTCAAGACACAAAGCAAAACGTCCCTCTGGATCTTCGAAACGCAAAGACATCCACCCCGTTCTCCATCCTCTCTACTGTCTCCTCATTCTAAACAGGAATTAATATTGATCTGGGAGTCGTGAGGAACCACAGCAGAGATGAAGAGCTCAAACTCTTCCAAATGACAAATATACTCAAAATACTGTTTCCTTTATCCAAAATTCATCCTATTTCCTGATATATCCTGGTATAACGTCTTGTTTCAATAGGACATTCAAACCATTCATGGGACTATTCATTGATGTTATGATCACAACAAACCGGTTTTGCAGTCACCCAAGAGGAAGCTTTGATTTGTAAATGAAAGAGATCTTTTATTTCATAAATAGCAAGACAAATCCTGTTTACCCCTTTAAAGAAGCAGAGGAGAGATGCTAATCTTTTGTAATAGAGAATATTTGTCCATCGAGAGGAAAAATATTTGCATAAAATAATTTCCATATTTTCTTTTGTTTACAGAGAATTAGCAGATTGGGATCGTTGTGTTGGTTTATCACCTCTAATCTTCCAAACTCTGCTGTGTTTGCACATTCTTCAGCGACAGAAATGGAAGTCAGAGATTTGCATCTAAACTGAATCATAAAATTAAATATGCCAGTAGTAAGCAGTACAGAGTCATATGTTCAAAATTGATCATGGTGTTTCAGTATTTTGTGCTTGCACTACATTACTATTAATGTTCTTTATTCTTCGTAATCATTTTACTAACATAAAACTTTAATTTTACTGTTCTTATCTAAATCTCATATGATATCAATAGGATCAATTCTACATTTTAAGCCTAATAAGGCTGGTATTTGCAATGTAGTTGCAAAGTTACTTATAATTAGTAGAATGTCTAAAGTGGACCATCAAAATAAACTATTACCGTATACAACACTTTCATTATTTAACTTAAACCTATTTGACCTTGTTCTCATTATTGGTGGCTACAAATGCTTTTGTAACACAAATGCATGGCACGATTTTTCACGACTCTACCGCACACTAAACTGAACTGTGTCAGGCATTTCATGAATCCTAATCGTGTAATGTTTAGTTCATGGTGAAAGTGACAGAAAGATAATGCCTTAAATTCTTGCAAACACAGCGAAACAAATCTTACATTCTTGGTTGCGTAAATTCAGAAGTGCTCACAAGTTTCCTGAATGATTCCCTTTAAGGGCGAGTAAAGGTCATTCTCCTTAATCTACTATGACATACTGCTTATTGTAAACACCTTCCTCATAAATATGTAGATACAAACCTGTGTGTGTGTGTGTGTGTTTGAGCGCTGTGTGCATGTAAATAACCCAACAGCATTATTTAGCAGCAGGACACACACACACACACACACTCTTGAGGACACAGGACCCATCTCACGCCGATCAAACACTAATAAGATGCCATCCCAATAGGCCTACACGTATGAGTGTTTAATTTCACACGTGTGTGCTCCTGTTAAAAATGATCGGACGTGATTATCTGTGGATTCTGCACCGATGCTCAGGATCACTAGAGAGGAAATCCAGAAAACATTCATTCATCTCACAGACAGCAGCTGTGGTCCTTCATACACACAAAGCAGTTCAATAAAGTCAAGCTATAGTGCCATGATTATAGTGAACACACTTTAAAGTGTAAATGTTTTTGAAAGGTTGCTTGAAGTCAGCCATTACAAATTCCATACAAATATTTATTTCCTTCTTTCTTTCTTTTATTTTATTTTATTTTTGGACTAGACAAAAATGCAGTTACTTACATATACTTACGTACACACACACAAACAAATCATTGCACAGTAGCTTAACAGAAAATTTAAGTTTCTATATTATATTTAGGAGTAGCTTATCAGTGGTGAAATTGAATATATTGAAAACGTATGTTTTGGAAATAGCAGAGAGCCTAAGACAGATCCTTGTGGCACTCCATATTTTATTGGCATTAACTGAGATTATTCCCTGTTTAAATAAACAACATAATGCTCGGATAGGTAGGATCTAAACCATCTTAAAGTCTGCCCTTGAGTATAGTTTTGTAATCGATCTATAAGTATGCCATGATCTATAGCAGTGTTTCCCAACCTTTTTTTTTTAGTCGCGGCACCCTTTGGAAATTTAAAATTTGTGGCGCCCTACAAAATTAATTTTGTCACAATATTGGAATTTCTAACTTCGATATGATAATTTGAAAAGTATAGATATTCGGTACAACAGGGAAGAACTGCAGAATATAATGTCATACAGATATTTTTAATATTATTAACTGAGCAGAGCGCACACGCTTAGAGCGGGATAATACGCGGAATGTCACACCACGTGAAAGTGAAACCTAAGTGGTTAACTAATTTTCGGCAGCCGAAATTTCGGTGCATCTCTTATTATTGGCGACATCAGAAATGGATATTATATAATAGATGCTTTTTTGAAATTGCTTTTTTTTAGCAATTTAAAAATATAAAAAATGATTTTTTACATGGCACCCCTGCTCTTTCGCCAGAAAAAAAAAAAAATAAAAAAAACCCAAAGACGTGGCACCCTGGTTGGGAAACACTGATCTATAGCACCAAAAACACTAAGATTAGTCAACTCAAAAAAAGTATACTTTAAAGCATGATTTAAGATTATTAAAACTGTAATTTAAAATAGGGTACAATAGAGCAAGATACTCGTAGTAATCTATGACACTGAAATGTGTTGAATATCAATGTTTTTAGATTCGTGGAGTAAAAAATGTAGATATGCGCAGAAGGCTCAAGTGGCATGTCGTTACTAGTGTTAGCATTTTTAAATGTTTGTAATTCATGTGTTATTATCTAGTATTTCATTGAATTAGATGAACGTTTTGGACATTTTTTATTAACTTTTTTATTAAAACTCATTGACTTGAATTGTTGCTATTATGACATCTGCAATTAAAATAAGGGCATTTAAAAAGTTAAATATTCATATGCATTCTATAAGTTATAGAATACATTTTTAATAGGTTTCTGCTTTGTCTGTCATTGGGTATTCAATTATTCAAATAATTGTCAAAACACAGTTTTGAATAGGATAGTTTCTTTAGTAAAGACACTTAAATATATAAATATTAAAATATATGACAAAAATTATTAAAATATTATTACTAATACATATTGTTCTTAAGGGTAACTTCCCCCTATTTTAAATAATAATAAAATAAAAAAGCTATAATTTCGCATTATTACAAAGTGCTCTTTTACATTAAAAATTTACTTACATAGTCAAGAAAATATACTCTCTTTAAGTACAATTAAATAGGCCTTTAATTTCATTGAAGTCATTTTATCTGCAAATACAGTGTTTTAAAATACACTTTTAATATTTGAAGTAGGCCTTCATTACAAGGGCACATTCAATACAATAAAGCACCTTTTTTTATAAGGGTAGCTCTCTTACAAAAAAAAATAATATCAAACAGGAGCTCATTCGATAGTTAGCTGCATTCAAATCATTCGGCAGACAAAGGAAATCAAAACATTACAAATCAACAAATAACCAATAGCTATATAATACAGTATTTCACATACAGCTTTATGTCTTTGGGTTTAGCTAGTTCTGTTTTGCTAGTCAAGTTTTACTTTGAAAGGTGCAATCTATGGGCTCAAGCATTTCTCTACCCCTCGCTGAGGACATCAAACTTTGATGGTTTCTTCTAAGGAGCATTTTGTTAAGAAAAGCTGTTGATGAAATTTTAATCTTCCTGCATGAGTGTGGAACTTGCAGAGTCGGGCGGCTAGCATGAGATTCATTCTATTAATAAAATGGTAGTGTTTGAACGCCATTCCACACGCTGCTACTAAGTTATTACAAGGTAGAGTGAAATTAAAGCTTGCTACATCAGACGCACTTTCCCGGATATTCAGCAGCATCATAAATGATTGAACGCGTGGTTCCCCAGTACATCTCTTATTCATGAAATTAAATGATGTGCGCAGCTCTGCTGTTACATGTGCATAGCGTCGCCCAGGACGGGTCCCAGGCCACTGCTTATTGGGTCCTGACACGGAGGCTGCGAGTGGACACATGGAGATGAAATGACATATGCACCTATGCATAGGGTGACTGTTTACCCCTGACCTCGCATGAGATTCAAAACTATTTCGATGAATATTGCAAATGGGCTATTTTTCCATTTTCCACCTGGCTGCCTGACCCTGAGGAATAAGTACCAAAAAGTGCTTGGTTGAGATGTTTTTCTTTTTCCATCTGAAACCTTTATTCTTCGGACTTTGCTGTGCAGTTGTGCTGAATAATTCTGAGCGGTTGTTGCTGTGTCCTTTTTCCATCAGTGGCCTCCCAGAATTGCTTTAAAATTCTCATGAAATCATAAAGTATAAAATCAAGGAAGAAAATTCTCTGCTTTCCACTTTTAGTATTAAAAAGCACCTTGGTTCCAACATGTCTGTTGAATACATATCAAGTTATTATTTGAAGTGTAGCTCCCCAAAGTACATCCTTCTCATAGGCCCTGTATTGGTATTGAGATGTGTTTTGTTTGATTGGATCACAAGTAGACGAGTGACATTCCTGTTTACGCCTGCTGTTTTAATCATCTTTTGTCCACTTTTGACCACTCTTCTCATTTCTTTAAGGGGAGGGTCTTTCGATCAAATATTGTAAAATAAGCTAGTGCAAATTACTTGTGAATGTGAAAAGAGACAACAGAAGACGATACGGAGAATAACAAGAACGTTGTGCTTTTCACAGTTTTTTAAACTTGTGATTTCAGCCGGCAAAGTTTGAACAACAACAAAAGGAGTCAATATTTTTAATAAATGACAGAACATTTTAGAAAAGTAAGGGTATACCTTTGCAGTGGACCAATGATAGTTTGAATGTGTTTACCAACTGAAGCAGTTTGCAATGGCAAGCTGTTTCCAACTCCTGAAATAAACTTTAAGTGGACTTTGTTTTGGTCTGATTTTGTTTGAAATTATGTCACACCAGTTCTTCGATTTGGCTTGAGGAATATCAGGGCCTTTAGCCCTAGGAGGTGCTATAACTTCACATTATGGCTGTAAAGAACATATCACTATTGACAACTATTCATAACAGTCATTTTTTTTTTACTGTGCCTACTCTTGCATTGTCATGTCTTTAATTAGTCACATGCTAAAAAAAAACATCAATATTTAGAAAGAAGCAGCACATAACAATTTATAAGACCCACGTGAAAATTTAAAACAAAGAAGTAATACTGAAATAGTAATTTCTAAGAAGAAACACTGGGATAGTAATTTCTTGCAAAACAGGTTCCGATATTTTGGCATATTTGTGGAATCATGGGTTTTTTTGTGTTCTAGATTGTGGACCATACTTCTCAATGGTCCTGGCGCGGGTTATTTCCTATATTGCCTAAATAAAATGTGTGGGGTTTGGTTTTGGTTTTGTTTTCCTGCTATTTTCAGCTGTTTTCATCTTCACTTGCTTAAGGTAATGACTGAAAACGTATTTGAACACAATCCACACAGGCAAGAAGGCAACAATCAAGCAAGAAGGTGGGATCTAGAACACAGTAATCCAAATACACACATATATGATGTATGACTGTAGAGATCATGTCAGTAAGAAAACAACGTCAAAACCCAGACATTTTAGGTTATTCAGAGATCCTGGCAAGGACGTGTCTGTGAAAAAGCAGGAGTAGTTCACCTCATGTTGCAGTATATAATTTTTTAATCTAACATACGCTGCTATGCCCCTATAACATGTCAGTAGGGTATGTAGTAATCTTGTTAAAATGAAGTTAATATTCACAGGCATGCCTGTGTGCGCCCCTGATTTCATGCTTGATCGGTGAGAATGCTCAGACAGTGCTGAGCTTATCTCTGACTCTTGCGGAATGTGTCCTCCATACTTTTTCCGCTGTGTCTTATCCTTAAAATTTCACCGTATAGATCGACTGATATGGGTTTTTCTATAACCGATGCCGATGCCGATGTTTAGAGGTCAGGGTCAGCCGGTGGCCGATATGTGCTGCCGATTTTTAGGGCCGATATCTTGGTTTTCCCCTTCATTTGCATGCTAAAATGTCACTAATAATAAGTGGATGCACAACATTTCTAAACTTAACATCATTTATTGAACACTGACTTGAACCATCTCTCGAATCTTAATTTTGTGCACTGCACGGTATTAAAATTAAATATTTATCCAAAGTTAACCAAACAAAATCAATAAACTTACCAAGTATTAAATATATAAAACCGGTAATAAAAAAAAACTGTCAATCATTTACATAAGTTTTAGAGCATTTATCAAGCAGAATTTTTCAAGTTTGTTGGAACAAATGTAAACTTAAATATACATTTTAAATAAAATAAATACAACTTTATAAATAAAAATCAATTAAACTGAAAAATATGAAATATATAAAAAATAAATAATGGTAGTGCTGCAACACACTAGCAACCAGCAACATTTATGTTTGGTATAAATGACACAGAACATCTAATGTACTTGTTCTTTTTTGGTCATGGTCAGTGTTTCTATCTGTAAAAAAAAAAAAAAATTGGGGAAAAACTAACAAAAATACTGATAATAATATTGATACGAATTCTACTAATAAGAACAATATAAGACGCACTAAGGATTAATGAGATGCTGGATTCATTAATATTAATCAGGTTGTGTGCATTCACTCATTGATTTGCTGAAATCACAACAGGGACGATAATAGGTGAGCGCCAACCAATGAGATTGCCGTTTGCGCATTACTTCCGCCCACTACCGGAGAAAGCGGTACTTCTTGAAACCTGAAGAATTCCAAAGGTACTCCATTATTTTGACAGCAAAATACAACAAATATCGTTTACATGTAGCGCGCATAAGTAGCGCGTCAATTCTCTCTCAGGCTGCGTTGTTGTGAGAGACAAAGCGACGCGAAGGTGTTCGCTTCCACACTATAGTGTTTAGGTACGGTTTGCGCTGCGCATCCATTTAGATGAACTGAAAAACAGCACAGAGTGAAACTCTGAAGCGCTCAGTCAAAGTGTTCTGCGAGTGAAAATATATCTATGCTAATTAATTAGCCTCTCACACACATACTGGCAAGTAAAATCTAAGAATTTATTAGCCAAAGGCTAATGTTAGACATCATTTAGTCGACCGCGGAGTGGATTTTAGCGGCATATGCGAGTGATTACTCCAACTGTAGAGGGTTGTATGTGTTTGTTTTGTTGTTAACAGATTGCGTACGAAGTTACAACCAAATTACCATATTCGGGAGGGGGGGGGAAGGGGGCTAGTATACAACACCACCAAAAAGGGGCAAACCTTAGGGATTTCTTTCTGACATTCGTTGACGGTGTGACGTTAGACATTTTATTGTGAAAAAAACAAAAAATAACTGTGCGACGTAGAATTGGCACAGCTTCACTTGTTATTATGCTTATGTCCATTTTTAATTCGCATTACACGTTATGAAACACACGCAGAAGCGCATATTAATATTCTTCAGCTTTTTTCATTAATGCAATATGCAAATAAGTTGGATGGAAACCCGGCTGTTGTCTGCATCAAACCATGCTTCCGAACAAATGTTATTCACCGTTCTGGGCTGCTCCAGGACAGCTCTGTCTCTCCGAGCATGGTGCTGTCTGTGAGCGGGGTGGAGTAACGTAGCCCTCGATCGCGCTGCAGTGTTTGTGAGAGCTGCCACCTTCTCCACCCCACGCACAGAGTGAAATTCTCCGACTCCGATACAGGAAAAATAAAACAGAACTTATAACATTGGGGCTAATATGTTAGCAAGCAAGCTGCTGATAGTTTTCGACAACAGTCCTTAAAGTTAACTGCAAGTAAGCGAACCTTTAACCAGCTGTAACATTATGCCAGTTCCCGACGGTTCTATGCTATTCGTTTTTTCTTTCACTAAGTGAAGCAGCACTTCATAGTTTACTAGTAATATATTGTAAATATATGGCCATAGAACTTTGAAATATCAGAATTTAAGCTTTGCCTGTATTTCCCAGGACTGTTGTTGAATTTTCCAAAAGTTTTGGCTTGGGGTCCTTCACATGCGGCAGCAGCACTTTCCACCGCACCAATAACACGGGGCTGCCCGCGGACGTGTCTGACTTTAAATCGGCGGTACTAAACACGGATATCGGCCCATGCCGATATATTAAAAAATGACAAATATCGGCCCGATATATCGGCCGACCGATATATCGGTCGACCTCTATTTCACAGTATTTATTTACTGCCACTAATTTAAATGTGTTTTAGAATTCCTCTGGGTCATACGGTTTTATTGGCAGATTCACAGAGGATTAATGAAGTAACGTTGTGGTTGAGCATATGGCTGTCTTTAAGTTTATGTGACTGAATGACTTTGCACAACCTGTGAGTGTGTGTTTGTGTCTATGTGACAGGCCTGGGCAAAATTCAGAATTTAATAAATTAAATGTCGTTCTGTGCTTCACACAGTTGAAATATGACTTCAAAGATACAAGTTGTATATAAAGCAGTGATTTTATTTTTTATTTTTTCATGATCCATGCATAGGCGGAAATCCTGGGGGTCCCCCCTAAAAATATGATTAAAAAAACATGCTGTGCATTGTAAATAACAATGTTTTATACTTTAAATAATTGTGTAAGTAGTAAAATAACACAAACGAGGCAAAAATGCATTTTAAGTTCAGAAACATTTTGAGTTTCCCTTGCCTCACAGTGCTTTGGTCCAAATGCCTGCTTTCCTCTTTTACATCACCTACACACAAGTCCGGTGAGAGAGAACAAAGTTGTGGCAACTCCGTAGTACGAGGCGGTCAAGGCTATTTTATTCACTTAAACTGCGGATGAAAGTGATATTTTCTCTCACTAAGCTCTGGGGCAGTTTTTGGAATTTTCGCCTAAATTTTTCATACTCAAAGGGGTCCAAATGTTTGCCTCACCACCACATACACTGGATGAATTTTAAAAAAAGTTTCATTTAAATAAAACCCTTGAAACTAAAAATATGAGTTGGAATTCCCTTTAATACAGTACCCGATTATATACTTTTCAACTATTTCTATAAACACAAAAAAACATAGGCGCTTTTTGAGTTTTAATTCAATATATATTTTTTTAAATTCTGTAATTCAGGTTCTATTAGGCTCAACTCGCTGGAATTTACCTTGTTTGATGCCCCTACATGCCAAAAAGTACCAGAAAAAAGAATCTTTCAAATAACAGCTTCTAAACAGGAGTTAGAACATTATTTGTGAAGTGATTGAAAATGTCCAAATTTGCATCGCAATGTGTCATGGTGAGTTTCTCTTGCAAACACAGGCTTTATAAAACGCATTAACCCCACAATCCTATTGTACTCTGTGCCATAAGCACTTTAATTGATTATTGATTCAATTATGTTTCATTTTTATGTTTTTCAAAGTAATAATATACAAAATGGCACAAGCAAATTGGACCAAACTTGTCATATTGTGATCTCTACACTCAGTTTAATTCTTTCAGGATGCACAAGACTGTCTACATTACAATATATATATGGTCTGTATATGTAACTAAAATAGGAATCCATATCCTCCAGCTTTATATCATTACATTTATATGCATTCTGTATTGGGATAGTGATCACAGCATCACTGACCTCAGCATCAGTTGATCACAGCATCTGTCTCTCATCCTGCATCCAGCTGTGCTTGCCTCCGTCGTCCAGAGCTGGGCTAATCCGCTAGCCGCTAACCGCGAGCTACATGCACAGCGTCAAACAAACACATGTTAGCTCATCTACACCGCAGGATCGTGTACTCATCCATCTATATTTACTGTAATTTACTGTATACTACTGAAATGCATAGTGACTGTACATTTTCTGTCAGCAAGAACTGGTATCCCGCGTGCTAGTATATCCACCACGGCTTCATAACATACCAAGGACACGTCCACAAACTCACAGAGAATCTCTCCGAAAGTCTCCCCAACCCGTCCCACTGCTCTCCAGCCACCACTGCGCGCTACCGTTCTTCATCTATATAACTTGTATCTGATCATCATTACTGAAGGATCCGAGACTCGTTCGCTGCAACTCTTCCGTGTTGTCAAGCGATTCAAATATTCGCGTTGTTTAACTCCATTCTTCTCCAGAGTTGCACTTGCTGACCGCGCGGGGGAAACGCGCCCTGTCCTTTCTCTGCCCACTGGTCTGAGTCGGCTTGGTCATATGTGTCACAGATCTGTAATGGTCGGACTTAGTGACGTTTAAACTGACCAATCGCGCGCAGAACTGGCCGCCGATCGCTATAACACAGAAGACTGAATCTGCTGTGGCAGTGCCGATGGAGAGCCTGTGAGGACGCTTAACAGGGCAATCGCTGGTTCCGTTACCTGGGCAGGAAGCGAACTAATATGCTCACCGATGGAATCACGCAGAACCGACAATTGTCTTGGTTTGAAAGAAGAGATCCTAAATCTAACATGTAATATAGAATGTATTATATATATTTGTTGCTTTTTGTGGCTAACTGAAGCATTGGGCTGGTACTATTCGGATTGAATGTTTGTAGCACAATAAAAGATTGCCGTTGTTTTTTGTATTTTTTTTCCTCGCGTCAATTGAAGATAATTCGATCTATGGTTGTCACACAATAAAATAATCTACATCGTGAAATTCCTGATAATGAGAGCTTTCTTGTGATATATGACTTTACTTTATTGTAAAAAATATATCAAATGCACATTCTTCGTAAAAAAGTTCGCAATGGCTAGGCGGAACATCGTGTGTGGGACGAATACATTTCTAAACTTAATTTTACTGCTTTATGAATATAAAAAACAAAAGGAATGGTTTTCTTTGTAAAGAAGACACTCCAAGCTTTCAAATGAACCCATATATGTGCTGATACCATATAAGGAAGGCTATGCAAAAAGATCATACACAGGTTGTTTGTGACGGGCCTGGTTGACCCTTATGCCGGGTCCGCATAGCCTAACGGGTTAAATACATGATGGGCCAATGGGTATTTTTCGATGAGTCTCTAATTTTAGCAGTATCTAACGTGTTGTACCTGCTTGACGAAAAGTTGGCCAGTTTTTACAACAGAAACCCTCCAACTACAACCCAACTAGCCGCAACTAGACCCAGCTTTTCAGGGGTCCCCCGATACAAAATCGCTTTCCGGTGGCTAAATACATGTTATTGGGGCTCTATGTAACCCGACATGGAAAAACATACCCTCGCAAACAGTGTTCCAGTACCCGATTCCACGGGAGAACCGCGTAAGTTGGCAACCCCGAAGCTGTGAACGGATAGAAAGGGCTACACGACACGATCGGCTACACTAATGATAGGGAAATAAATAAAACGTCTAGTTACTTATGTAACCGTAGGGTTCCCTGAGTATGGGTCGCGATGGGGGGAACACTTCATTGTTAGGTATCAACTCGAATGCATACAGATCTAAGATTTTTCAACCATGGATTTGAAAACATTATGAAGCACAAAAATTCACAGAGGCCCAATCAAGTAGGTCACCTAAATCAGACCCAAGCATTCGCCAGTCTGAACAAGCCTAAACGCACTCTGTTCACAGAACGGTTTTCAACATTACACAAAAGACACATTGACAATTCCAAGGCGATTTCAATTTTGGGGCAAGTTATCAGGATAATGGTCCAAAGAGATGCTGCAGCGTGAACCGCCCATGAACCAGGTGGCGGTGATCGAAGCTCGACGATGGACTTCTTCCCCCCACCTCAACGAAGAGAACGGCTCAAATATTCCTTACAGACATTTTAACCGATCTGGTCTTCACAGAACGTATCCTTACATCCACAAAATGCCAAAGAAACTTCATTTCCATGAGAATATGCATCTAAATGACACTAAAAGCAACTAATCATTTCTATGCATAACTCCATATTATGTATGTAAACCACATGTGACTATCAGGTCTTAATCATTTATTGTAAATGTATTTTGAATAACTATTGAATAGTTTAAGAATTGCTATTCTTGTTTAGTATGTGTGTGTTTGAATCTTATTGCTTGAAATGTTTCTTCCAATCAATTATTTGTCAAATGTGTCATATTCTTGTTATAGAAATTATGTCCAAAACTATACTGTGCAAAGAGCGGGAGAAACGCGGATCATGTGAATAATGAGATAACAGATGATTTATGAATGGGCTGAGGAATATCAAAACCCCGGGACACTACGACATCTTATTGGTCCAGCACCATGTTGGTGTTGGTTAAGGCAGCCTGTTTTAAATACGTATAGAGAACCTCAAATTGGGCTTTTGTCTCTCTCCTCGAGGGCATGCTCTCCTTCTTGCCTTATCAGCCTTGTTGTTTTCTTGTTAAATCTGCTTCTTTAGTTTTGATGTGCTCTGTGCGTTACAGCCAGGCTCCTCCAAAACCATGAGGGACTGCCGACCGTGGTTGGTCTCGCAACGTTAGACTTCGTATTTCTTTAGATTTGTTTTATTTCCGTGAGAGTTTTCGTTTTTGGGTTAGGTTAAGGGTTTTTGGGCCTAAGCGCGGGGGCGGAGCATCGCCGAAAGCTTCACGCAGACCCAGCTCGCGTCGCCAGCCAACGCCCGACCTCTGGCTTCCCAAGACTGAACTTCCAGTCAATCAGAAAAGCGGGAAACCCCTTTCAGCACCCAGACAAGGAAGGTACCTGCGAGCACTAGAAGACCCAGTTACCCCCCAGATACTAGCTGAACTGGTGCATTTAATATAAATTTGAACCTCATTGAGCAAACTCAATGCAAGGGTTAATTAAGTGATTGATGATTGTTCAGATCTATGCAATTGCACATATTGTTGTAAACTTGGGATTTCACATTTTCAGTCTCTTAAACTAATTATTTCCTCACTTTCTCTCTTCCTCCAACTTGTGTGGGTTAATGCGTGTTTTAGATTAGTTTATATGTCTTAGATTATCCAATAAAGCCTTATTTATATTGAAAAGAGAAGTATCTTGTGTTTTGTGCTTAAGTTAATGTCTTAAACTGCCGATCTTTTTACATGTGCTAATTAATAGTGTTTTCTCTATATTTTGGATATAAATATCCATTGCAGAATTGATGTCATACGGCTCGTTCACTGAATCGCTGGCCGTCTCAGTGATCCGCTGTAAGACAGTGATTCTGTCCTAATTCCCTTATATATTATTGGTGGAGTTCCCTTTAAATCTTAAATTATTCCCTTTGAGCTAAATTGACCTGTGTCCCTTACAAGTGTGACCGGTTTCCCTTAAGCATATATCAAAAACGACAATACATTGGCCAGCGACAGCCTCTGACGTCACTACCGTGCGACTATTAGTATAAATAGGCGCCGGGAGAACATGTGATTCACTTCTTCGTTTGAAGCTTGCGCCCAAAGCATGGCAGGAAACCTAGAGGATGCAGTGTCTCGTTCCTTACTCGGGGAACCATGGTTACATAAGTAAACTAGATGTTCCCTGTGTTCAGGGTAACTGTCGTGAACTGCCTCCCTTAGGGGTTCGCTGATGGGGGGAAGCGTTATACCCACGCCCCCAGAGTGGCTAGAGATTCATGCAAGCAAAAAACCATGGTGAGCACTAAGTACCAATTCTACCATAGCCATGGGAGTTGCCCCTGGGACGTTAAGACGTCTGTCAGTGACATTATCCCTTATGGCCAAAGGCCTAGGCTACATACCTAAAAAAACTTACCTGTTAGGGTCAGAACTCCTGGGCCTGGGGTAGAGCCCTCACTATACAGGATTTTAGAAAGAACGCAATGTACTAGCGTGCGAACATACCACAGTGTGGATTTTAGAAAGTGTACAAAGACTTCACATGCACACTTACCATAACATAGATTTTAAAAATACCATTCTAAGGGGCACGTGGCCGCTCTGAAGCAGCCATGAATGGAAAGGTGCTCCCAAACAATATTTTTGAGAGTCATCACCCGTCGATCTAAAGGCTAGTATCCTGAAGTGGCTAGCATAAATATCGTAGCTAATGGAGCAACACACCCCAGTGTCTCAATCGAGAGGGGCTCGACCTACAGCATCTTCCATGCCTGGCACGGGTTATAGGAATTTACCTACGTGAGGGCGCACAACACCTAGCGCTCACGAGAGGTAAAACTGAAGAGACTGCCCCGTTCACGTGAGAGAGAACTCTGATGCAGAAAGGAGTATCGTGCTCTAGCAAAACCCTTTACTAAAGGGGAGCACTGCAATCTAGCCGACGATAACATCCCAGCTAAAGCGAGAATCCAACCCTCAAAGGGGAGAGAACTCGAGCGGCACATCGAAAGGAAGCACCATGTCAGCGACTAACCCTCATGGTGAGGGGAGCCGCTGCGTCAAAAGTGGTCAACAGATACGCACTGTTTAGTGGACCAACCAGGTTGACCGGGTCTATACCAAACTCAGAGAAAGGAACAAAGCTACTCAACTGTAACCCTTACCATACGGATTTCCGAAAGCGTGCACACGTACCACCATGTATATTTTCAGAAATGCACAAAGCTTAGGCGTGGTGCACTACCACAGCATGGATTTTAAGAGCTTCCCACATCTGTTCACAGATGACCCGACGTACTGACTCAATCAACCCGCTGATGCGAGGGGAGGCACGGCCTGAGTACAGCAGTTACACAAGAAGGTTGCTCGCAAATGCCCCCGGTATACTGTCCCTCTCTATGCCTCAGCAAGAGGATATCACTGTTACCAAAGCCCCTCGGGTCGGACCGTAGATACTGCGTACAACCGGGTTAAGATCAAGGAAGTTTCAACTCCTCAGAAGGGGATAGAACTCGAACGCTCAGAAGAAGCACCTGCACTCATCCACAATACCTCCTAGGCATTGGTGGAAGCGAGCTTTAAAAGGTTTTCACGCAGAGACACACTAGTTTTAGTGGATCCCAGGCGATTACCAGGGTGGTAGTCCCCCCCCTCAAGAGGGAAACTAGGCTGATAGACGTGTACACTATACCATCTTGATTTTAAAAGTGTGCAGAGTGTCTGTCGTGGGCAGCGCTAGGAATACCACCCATGTGGATTGTTAAGAAGATGCGCAGAGTTCGTGTTGGCGTCCACTTACCACCATGTGGACTTTAGAAAGTGCACAGAAGGCTTAGTTGTGCACTTACGCATATTAAGGACTTTATAGAGATCTGCTCACAGATCTCGAGGAGTTTCTCCGCCACTCAAGTCGGGACGGAACAGGCTCAAAGACAACCCTCTGAGTGAGGGGGAGCACTGCCTGACTTGACCGAATAGAGCAGCTGTATAGAGATGCAGCTCATTGGCCGACAGCTACACGCATGTCATGCACGGGGGCAACTCTAGGCTACCCTCTACAGACAGGGGAGCCCTTCTTAGTTTTCGGACCAAAGATGTTCGCTAGATTTATGAAGGGTAACCCAGCAGGGCCCATAAGAGAGACAGGTCTACTGGTGGGCAGCTGGACAGGTCCATGCTGCTCTACCAATCTAGCTTTACGGCTATAGAGCTTACTGCTGCCTCAGATGCAGAAGGCCCAAAGGATGAATTTTGCCACGTTAAACACAATCCCTCTATACCTCAGGTCGCAGTGGTAATCCGGACGGGCCACTCCACATAGAGGGAATGATTTTTGTTCAACCATAGGGCTGTGTGACAGTGGAGGACCCATGGCCCTCCACCGTGTTGAGCATTGAGCTCCTTAATGCGAGCAGTCGAGATTGGGAGCCTAGCTCAGAGAACAGGCATGAAGTTTAAGGAATATTCAAATCTCGGGATCACGCCCGTCATGTAATTAGTAATTTCGCACCTGGCTAGAGTATAGGGAGCATTTCTCGAAGCATGTACTGGCCCACTAGCAGGCCTCCAACAGGTCCTGCAAAGGTTGCAGCGTTATACTAGGGAACCTGATGGCTTGCGACTTCCTCATATCCCAGGCCGTGCGTTTCAAGCCGAAGATCATGCTATCAGGCACCACCACCTGGACCCAGAACTGATGAGTGAAACCATCACTGTAATCATTCAACAGCAGGAGGTCCTGACTTAGCTGGTGGGTCAAACCTAAAAGTCAGAAAACGGAACAGGTCCGAGTAGCGTTGCAGAGAAAGGCTAGCATCAAATACAGAAAGACTAGCGGTAGAGTAGATAAAAATGGATCGTACTCACCAACCATGGCTCCCGTGCATGACTCAGGCTCATGATATAGGCTGGAGGCGAAGTCCGAAGCCTGGACCCTCGTTGGAATGAAGGATATAAAGGCAGCCGAGCACATCTTGGCCTCCTTAAACCTCACGACCACTATCTCGAAGGAAGTGCCGAAAAGCTCAGAAGGGGAAACCAGCGCATCAAAAAGAAAGTCCTTCTCTTTCAACCCGATATCCACCACACTCACCCACAGATGTCTCTCCGTAACCACCATAGCTGTCATGGCAGTGGCGGCCTGCTTAGTGGCACGGAGAGCAAGATCCATGGTGCGAAGCAACTCAGCCACCTCATCATGCTATATACCCCAACAGCGCCACCCAACCGCTAGATTACCGTGGACTAATCACGTGAACGAAAACTCTGCTGCGCACGCACGCTATCCCCGCGAAGGTGAACGCGAGCTCACGGGTGGCAATGCGAATCTACAAACCTCGGGTAATGGTAAAAACTCACATCCCCCTCAGAAGAATGAATGAATGCAGAGCCATTCAACTCCCTCTAGACGATGCACTTGCTTCTTCCCACACACACAGCACCAGTCTGTGAACTGCAGTATCAAGGCAAAGGGCCTCTGGGGCCAGAACATGTACTCTAGTTGTGTTTAGCTTACCGCTAACATAAACAAACAGTTTTTTTTGAAGACGAAGAAGAGGATACGTGTTGCTCAACCTTCCACATATTATACTATAGTCCACCGGTAGTGATGTTATAGGCTGTCCACTGGCCCACTGTTATTGGTTTATTTATGTAATCCACCATACCTACAAGAAAATCAAAAAATGGACTGTTTTTGTTTTTTACAATAATTTGTATAGTTTATATAATTATACCGTCTATAATTAATATATATATATATCTTATATCCATACACTAATGATAATGTCCTCAAAGGAAGTTTTGGGAGGTTTATTCCCGAATCTTTTGCTCTTTTTTTCTAAAAACAGCTATATACAGAAAAAGGCAACGTATTTTGCTACATTTGCTTGCATGGTCAGTTTGCTTTTTTATTATTATTTCTGACGTAAACAGTGATTTATGGCCCAGTTTAAAAGCCTCATAACAGATGATTGCTTTAACAATAACAGTTGGTGAAACTGTTGGTCATAGTCTACAGGGGCTGATTTAATAGAACTGCAGCAAATCCGGACTTCCCGTTTTTTTTTTTTTTTTTTGCAGGCCTTAGAAATAGGGTTTTGTTTGGAAATAGTCATAACAAGTGTAATTATAGAGTGTATTTGGGCCAGAGGCAGCATGTAATGTAAGCAGGAGAATGACCCTGACTTACCCTGCACTAGTATTAACCCCCCCCACCCAACCAGCCATCCTGCCCCCAACTGCACCTCTGAACCCCTCTAAAATAGTCGCAGGTGTGTGTGTTGGTGGTGTGTGCATGGTCCACTGCATGGTCCAAACCCATTTGAGGCAGATTGTAATCAATGTGTGTGTGTGTACTACAACGTCAGTGGTGTGTTAAAATAATGGTGATCCTGCAATGAATAAGCAAGTTAATTGCAAAAGTGTGGAACAACGGTCTGAGAGATGCCGTGCCTGTGACCGGCATTGCGCCATGTACTGAGATTTTGGTGGGTAACTAAAAAAGATCATAATCACTATGTTCAAATTTTCACTGTCGTGTTGCCTCAAATTATATTAATATTAAGGTGTGCACTTACTATTCTAAGTGAGGATCTGACTCGGCTTTTTGTCTGGCTGAATGTCAGAACACTCCTGAAATGCACATACTGGCATGTTACTTTTCCTTTGTTGCATCAATGACAGTGATGTTCCACCCGTTCATTATCTTTTACTGTAAAAATAGTTAAACCAATTATACAATGACTTGACTTATTTTAGGATTCCTGAATTTAAAGTAATTTCTGAATTTAAAATAATTTGATATCCATTCTTCATAGTTACACCCTAGCATGTAGTTATTTAGTTATCCATCCATCCCATCGATCGATCTGGACCATATATATATATATAGAATATATATATATATATATATAATATTATATATATATAAACATTATTTAAAATATAATTTATATCATTTCTAATTTACAACCCCCTTTTCCCCCTGCCCTCTCTGCCTCTCCCTCTTTCAACCCAAAAGGTTTCACTCAAAGTTCATTAAGAATATGCATATCCCACATATCATGTATCTTGTGAACCTGTTGTTTTTCCCCTTCATGTTTGGTGTCATTTTAAAGGTCTCTGTGCGATTTGTAAAATGGTCTCACTTTCACTTGTATTATGAGAAATATTGAAAACTTTTGTAGAATTGTGTTCTGCTGAGGAGGGGGTGTGTTCCTCTTTAGGGCCTGTGGGAATGTTTATCTATCTCCAGCCAGGTGCAACCCTGGAGCACGGGAACCTAAAAGACCAAAAGGTTTTTTATGTTTTTACAACTGATTTAAATATTTCTTTGTTTTTGTTCTGGTAGTATTTAAGTGAACGTTGCAAATCAGTCATTGTGTTTCTGTAGCCAGAAATCCCGTAGTGTGGTGTCTCTGCACTTCATGCTATGTATCTTCCTGAAGTCAGGTATACGCTTCATTTTTATTCAAAAATGTGTTAAACACATTGTGCCCATAGAGCACACTGTATAGTTGTTTGTGTGCTACCACCCCTTACCAAAGAAGTAATCTACTTCCGTTTATTATTATTTTTACTTAAGTAAAGTTCTAGTATATTTTTAAGTATACTTTATGTTGCAAGTATACAAATATCAGTGTACTATTAGGTATACTTGTCAGTGTACTATTTCAATACTCCTTGTGACTAAACTGGCCCACTTTCTAGTATATAAAAGTAAACTTTCAAGTATACTTTAAGTATAACAGTAGTAAACTTTAAGTACACAACTAATTTACAACAATATTTTTAGCTTGTACTGCACAAAAGTGAACTATAATACGAATAAGTTTTTCTAATTAAATACTTGTATTAGCATTTTAAGTACACTTGTAGTAGCATGTTTCAGTAAACTACTAGTTTAGTAGTTTATACTGCAAGTATACTCGTAAGTTTTTTTTAAGTGAACTTTACATCATACTTTAAGTATACTACTATGTTATCTTATTTTAGTATTCATTTGTAGAATTTTTGTTTATATAACTTAATTAATATCTTAACAACAACCCCAAAAGAAAGAACCGGGTAGCTCTTGTAAACAAACATTATTCTAGCTTCATGCATTCTTTTTTATTAACACTTGAATTTGGGTAAGTTTCATAAATAATAAAAAAAACAAAAAAACATTTTGAACAAAAAGCTGAAAAAAGACTTTTAATTGGATTCAGAATGATAATCAAAACATGGATGTAGTTGATCAACACCCCAAAGCTTGACAGTTTTTATTACCTCTTCATTGGTCGACATTACATTAATGTTACACAGTTTTGATGCTGTTTTTTATTGTCTGATGATAGTGTGTAGATTACATGGGGGAAGCATCTTTGTTTCGGTTTCTGAATCTCCCGTTGTGTTTTTTTTGGGGAAATTCCTGTGACATACTGATGTTGTACCCCTACGAGGTATAAACATTGAAACAAAGATCTAGGAACCAATTATAGCTAAATATATTTGTAGACTGTTTTCTAAGTATAATCAAGTATGACTTTAAATGGTGAATTTACGTCATATGTCTGCGAGAAGTACATAAAGAGCCCAATTTCTTAGAATACAAATAAAAATAGACAAAGCTCTTTCCTAGTTTTATTTAAGAATATACTATAGCACACTTGAATAAACGTCTTTTTCATAAGGGGCGTCAGATTGAACACAGAGCTAGACTAAAATTGAAACTAAGCGGAAATTCAAAAGGCACCTTAGGAAGAATATAGGCATGTAAAGCCTCGACCAGGGGCGCGTGATTGCCGCTGTTGGTCTGGTTTGGTGGTAGGTTCTTACCCCAGTTATGAGTGTGTTAGTATTTGTGTGTATGAAACCTTCTATATTTACCTCAGCTTTTAGAATGCAAGCTGGACTGGTTATTTATTTATTTATTCATTCATTCCAAATTGCCATTTTAAACAAAAATGTACAAGTTGTTCTGTATATATGTTTTTACTGCATTTGTACTGAATTATGGTAGCTAGTGCACTTTTATTTGTTTTTATTTGACCCAAGTACCAATTTTTACAATTAATAAATTTAAACCATTAAGAATATACTTAATTTCTGCTGAATTTGCCCCCTTGAAGAAGAAACACTTAACAAGTATAATTTGTGTCTGTGTGACGTTGTTGCAGTGTGGCCCTGAGGAGGCGCCATTCTCACACCTGAACAAACGTTAGAGCTGTTTCTCCTGAACACGATTAACACTTGTCACGTTTAATGCTTGAGCTCTCCTGAAGAATATGAGTGTTATTTTGGAGTGCTTGATTCCGGTGTGTTAATGGCTTTAGAAAAGGGATTTATCTCAAACCAAAACAGAGGCATTGGATCGGATCTGTGTTTGAGAGAACTGTTTGATGTTCATTCTACAGTGACACCAGGGATGAGGTTGTTCTCTCATCCATATCACTGCTGTGAGGTTTAAGACTGTGTCACATGCTATCAGAAGCTCTATAATTATCTGAAGAGTCTCTGATCCAGATGATGCCTCTCAGGGATCAATCCTCTCAAACAACAAGAAACACAAGGCACTCTTTTATTCACTCCAACTATTTCTTCATAATTTCCTCACTTTTTGTCTTATTGTGTGGAAGTGGTTTGGCTCACTTTAAGAGACTTTTTTTATCTTGATACATAATTTCGCAATGAGGAAAGAAAGAAAGATAATGCAATATGAGATTTTCATTACTAGAAATGTTGAACTACTTATAACTAACTGAGCTGGCTTGTTTTCTGTGTACTGCATATGTGCTTCTTCGACTTTGGACAAACCTTGATTTTTATATATATTATGAAATGTTTGAAATTATGATCTAAAAGAGTGACATGAACTAACCATTTCAGTGGTTCTTTGAAATTCTGCTCCTAATAAAATCGTGATATTTTTATAGTGTACTTGTTTGCCAAGGAGACAGCAGTGTTACTGAAGAGATGTTTGAGAAATAAACATCTCCACTATGAGACTTAGGATGTGTGAAGAAAACACAGAAAGCTAAATATCACAGAATATTTCTATGCCATTTCAAAACAAACAGTTTAAAAATATATTAATAAAACAAATTTTGAATATGCTAACAAAACAAGGGAGTCTTTTTATTTATTATTTATTTTATTCCAAAAATGTTAATGCTAAAATGGTCCACTATCCCATAGGTCAAGTTAGTTTAAGACATTAGTTAATGTATAAACTAACATGAACTAATCTTCACTAACGTTAGTTAATAAAAATACAGATGTTCATTGTTAGTTCATGTTAGTTCACAGGGCATTAACTAATGTTAACAAGATTTTAAGAATTTATGTCGTAGGATGTTGAAATTGAACATTACAAGGATTATAAACCTGTATAAGATAGCAGTTTCTGTTAACTAATGTAGTTAACTAATGAACCTGATTGTAAAGTGTTACTGTTAAAACTTCAATAAAAAAAAATAATAATAAATTCTGTGATGCATCTCCACTTTTGGTCACTGTTAACATACAAATTAAAGAAAAAATCTGCACATCGCGAAAGACATTTTTCTAAGTGTACCACAAACAGACAGTAAAACTGTGTTCTGTGTAAATGTAGATAATGCAACATCCCACTTGAAATACAAATTCTTTACACAGCACACAAGCAGTAGTGTAGTCTTCAAGAAAACTGCACAGGAGACACAACTCAACGGATCCCAATAGAATCTGATGTTAATATGTTGCTAAGCTAATAACAAATTGCTCTAAGCATTAAATACAAAGCACATTAATTTTGCTAAATTAATGTATTCAGTAATCAAACTGAGATTGCTGTTTAGGTAAATTAGAACTTTTTATTGATATCTTTAATGATGAGTGGAGAAAATTTATTTTTTGTTGGTTTTTTTTGTTTTTTTCTACCAGCAGACGCTAACACGAAGATATGTCAACTCAGCCGGCCCAACCAATGAGTGTGGGGCTCTTTTTAGATGGACAGGTAGGCAACACCTAACAAGCAAGCACTAATACAACCCTAATTGCACTAAAACCCAGTCAGAACACTATACGCCCTGAACGTAAAAACGTCCTAGTGACATAGAAATTACACTCTGCATCTTTAACTGTCAAATTTAAGTCAATTTGATGCCATTTCATTGTGCCTTTGTTCAGTTGATCTGTCTCAGTATTGATTCTGAAGCTTATCTTTGTGAGCTTCGGTCTGTCTATGTGAATCTTTGATATGAGCCGTCTGACAGGTCCGGTTCAGTGTGTCGCTGTTGAATTATACAGCTCTGGAAAGAACTGAGATACACTACATCAGCGGGTTACTGGCGGACAGTCGCCCCACCCGGGCATGATGGGATATTTGTCAGGTTGACAGGAATATCACTATCAATTATTCCTCATCATATCTATTCTGTTACACATTACTGTGATAGTCTAACTCACGGAGGCGCTGGATGAGGCCGACAGGTGTGAGCTCTGGACCGCATCATTGATTCTTGAGCTGTTTAGCCTGTGTTAAATATTTGATTTGAGTCAAAGCCTGAGACCCCATGGCCCTAACCGGCTCTTAATGAGAGAGAATAATTCAAAAGCAACTGAGGAAAGAGCAGGAATAGACAGAGAGATAGAGTGAGGGGCGATGCTGAAAGTATTGCCAGATGTGCATGGGTCCTTGCATCATTTTGTGTTTGTTGCGGACGAGTGGAAAATAGGTTTGACTCAAACCTCAAAATAGCATTAGGCTGTTTTTTCCAACCTTTCATGAGGGCTTCAACTGATTTTAAGTCAGAATTCATTTCTGAACAGGAAAATAAGTCTTGTAAGTCTTGTGATGCAGCTTCTGTTCCTTTCAGAGTGGCATTAAACTTTGCCATGACAGACATAAAAAAAGGAAAAAAAAATAAATAAGAAATCAGAATAAATAAATAAAAGGAATAAATATATGGCCGATATACAGTACAGACATGTTACAGATGTGGCTTCTTTCCTCAAAGATCTTTACTTATTATGGATCTCTGGCATAGAACACTGGCAATGTTCTGTTGGTTTATTAACTAATTTTTGGATTCTAGGCCACTCTTTTAGGTACACCTGTTTGTTAATGCAAATATCTAATCAGCCAATCACATGACAGCAACTTAATGCATTTAGACATGGTCAAGACAATTTGCTGAATTTCAAACTAAACATCACACTTGGGAAAATGCTTTATTGATGCTTGAGGTCAGGGGAGAATGACTAGACCAGTCCGAGTAACTCAAATCATACCAATTAATATAATGAAATTTGAAAAAATGCTAATACAATTTGATTAGTTTTGCCTACTATCATGAGATTGGTCTTGATAGATTCCTTGGATCATGCCGACAACATCGATACCCAATTATGACGTAATGAGCTGAACTTCCTGTCTGCTATTTTAATTTTCTTTGAACTCCTCCTAGACTGTTGATTTTCACCAAATTCAACTCAGATCATCTTCAGACCATGCTGGAAAAACGTTATGGATTCCGTGTGGATAGACAAAAGGGTTTTCATTTACTGCATCAACCAATTTGATGACATGACGCCAGACTGCATCTGAGGCAGTATCTCTGCAAAGCTTTGACATATTAACACCATTATTATTAAATTAGTTTTTAATATAGCCATTAAAAAAGGTAATCTTTTCACTTTCCAGGTCAGTTCTGAGTCTTCTGACCCAGATATCAACTGTGGCTGTACACATAATATTATTTGTGTGCCGTGTGTGTGTGTGTGTGTGTACACATTATAATATTTGTCTCACCAATACTTGTGTAAAATATCCCTCACACACTTTTAGGACTGAATTTTCTTCTGCAGTGTATTTTGTTTTATAGTAATATTATGTATTGTGATGTTATACTGCAAAAAAATCTCATATTTTCTTTTCTTTTTTGCTATTGCTATGTCTATAATTTGGAATTTTAAAGAATTTCACAATTTATTTATACAAGTGGAAGGTGTAGTAATAACATGATAATAACATCATAAATGTTTGCAAATTCAGCCATTCAACATTGCTATTAGCTACTTATCAGAAACAATATGTTTTTTATTGAAAATGTGTATGTTATGACTGTTAAATAAGCTATAACATTCAACAGGGTCAAAACTACCTTGGGTTAGGAACAGGGAGAGTCATATTTTGGAGGTCCTTACGAAAACTGAAAGTTAAATATATAAAAAAACCAAAGTATGTCAGTCAAAACTTTAACTATGAAAAAATATTTATAAAAATACTGAAATATTATTGAAAAATCAGACCGTGAAATCGAAAACAAATGCCTGTAAAAAGACTGTAAAATGAAAGCAAACCTCACAAATGTAAAAATAACCTTGAATTATGTATATTGTGACTTTACTGATGTCAATCCTGCTGCAATGTATACATAGACTCATTCTATTACATAAATTATGTGTGTGTGCTATTCTTTTTATACAATCCTGATGCAATCCTTCCACATAGTTAGATTCAGCTCTCTGGTCGTCATGACATTTTCATGATGTTTCGACTATGACCTGCGTTTCATCATACAGATTACACCTATTACAAACCACAGCAGAGAAACACCATGACAACATATATACTCCTTCGTTGAGACGTTAAACCGAGGTCCTGACTCTCTGTGGTCATTAAAAATCCAAGGATGTCTTTCGAAAAGAGTAGAGGTGTGACCTCGGCAACCTGGCCAAATTTGGCCTCTGATTATCGTGGCCTCCTAACAATCCCCATATCTACTGATTGGCTTCATCACTCTGTCTCCCCTCCACCAATAAGCTGGTGTGTGGTGGGCGTTCTGGCGCACTATGGCTGCCGTCGCATCATCCAGGTGGATGCTGCACACTGCTGGTGGACGAGGAGATACCCCCTGACAATGTAAAAGCGCTATATAAATGTAATTAATTATTATTATTATTATACTATATTAATACAGACATATTGCATAATCTATTCAGACATTAAACATATTTATTATGTATATCACATGAGTGTAACATTAGTTTTATAATTCATGATGAATTGCAGAGGCCACCTTTTGAATTCAGATGAATTAAAATCCAACAGTTTTTCTGAGAGCTCTTTAGCTCTGCTCTTAAAGAGCACTTTTGCAAGGGGGAAATGTCAGCATGGTTTTGTCACAGCTAATGTGTCCTCTCTGACCTCAAAGCTGACTCTTATTAAAACAGGTACAGAGGAAGCGACCCCAGGCTTTTGTGTATTAATATGGAAATTAGCTCAGAGGCAGCTATCTGATGTCCTTCTCAGTGTACGGCAGCGTTTATGGACATCTATCTAATCACATCCTCAACAAAGCAAATCAATGCAGCGGTCCGACAGAGACAAACTGCTCCGTATGATACAAACCCCTTTCTGCAGTCACGTGTTCATGAAAGCCAAGGTGTAAGAGAGCTGTATGGATGTGGGAGGGTGAATATATTTAAGCAGGTGTTATTGTGCTGTGAGCATGGGAATTGTACTGATACATAACCTAGGTTTGGAGTCTCCTGCTTCTCAGATGTTTCTCCTGAGAAAAAGACCAATGTAATCTCATACTTGTTGTCTACAGATTCAGAATATACCGCAACAATGGCTCAGATTTGCATACATGATATTTTTGTTTGTGTAGCTGAATAGATTTTTTAAAACTGCAATTGCACCAGACCACTTCAGGACTGAAAGTCCTAAATTTGTTCTAAATCATGTTGTCTTTGAGATTGGCGCCGCCCACCACCTCCAGGATTGGTCACTTCTCCTTTATGTTCTGCAATATTGGTAAGATTGTAAATTTATGAGACGTTCAGACAAACAAGGTAAATGTCATCAACCTACTGAGAGAAATTGAAGGTTTAATTGTAGGTGAAGTGAGTAATTTTTATGCGACACCAAACAAAATAGCTGGGTTTATGCAGTGTTCTATGCGGCTGTTAGCACATTGCTCTTTTTCTTAATGGGCCAAGTCAAAAGAGGCCAAATCGAAGTTTTTGATATTCTGGTCTATCGATATGGCGCAGACTCTTGTAAAAAATGAATGTCCATTTTAGCATATTTTTAAAAAGAGTACTGGAAATAATATACATTAAAAGAATATACTTATCTGTGAACTGGATGTAATGTTTTCAGACACTTAATTGCATGTTAACTGCAACTTAAATTTATATTAAATGCAGTTCATTGATCTTAAGAGTGCTTTTGACCCACTTAAAGGCACAATATGTCATTTTCGCCGCTAGAGGGCGCGTATTCAAAATAAACAAAGAAGCAAAGGCGTAGTTTGATGACGCCGTGACTGAGTGTGGAATCATGGGAGTTGACGTCTTCATCCCCACAGCCGATGCAATCCGACTCGGGCAGAAATCATGTTCATGGATGAGCTAATGATTTATAAACGTAGTACAGGGATCCTCAAATCTGGCCCACGAGATCCACTTTCCTGCAGAGTTTAGCCTTAACCCTAACCTAACACACCTGAGCAGGCTAATCAATGTCTTCAGGATCATTAGAAAATCACAGGTAGATGAGTTTGATCAGGGTTGGAGCTAAAATCTGCAGCGCATTGGACCTCCAGGGTAAGACTTGAGGAAAACTGAAGTAGTGATAGAATGAAGGCCGGGTGTGATGCAGAAAAGCCGATTCTCGAAGCAAAAAGAACGAGGCGGCTGAACGAGCGTAACACACGGCTCGAAAGCAGCAGAGCTTTTATTATGCAATACCGCTTCCGCTCCTTCCAGTCGTGCTTATGTGGGGGGAAGAGCGCTGTTGTATCATACTAGATACATTTGAAAGTTCTGTAATAATGCTACTCTGTGCGGTCGTCACCACTATTAAAACACACAACATATTAAAGCGTCTTTGGTGTTTCCATGTTTTCTACAAAACAAAACCGGAAATTGACAGTTGGGAAAATTAAATTGGCAGGCGACACAATGACACTATGGGCACGGTCCGTGTCACTAGTTAAAATTTTCTTATTTCTCTGGATTTAAACATTTTTTTAAACATTTGGGATAATGTAAGTACATAATTCAGCAAAATATATAACACTGTTCTAGTCGTTTATGGATATTTTAATAAAAAAAATCTTACACATTGTGCCTTTAATAAAACTTAAGTACTATCTGTATGTCATTTCATATGTTCATATTTACTTCGTTTGTCTTATAGATATACTGTATATGTAAATATAGTTAAAGCTACTGCTAAATGTAGCTACTGACAGGTAGGGGTGTGCCCGAAGCCAAATACCTTATTCGGAAAGGCACGGATAATGGCTTCAAAAACTAATAACGGATAATGAATATTCTGCTGAGGCTGGCACAGTCTGGTGTTTGCTAGATCAGTGTTTCCCAACCTTTTTTTAGTCGCGGCACCCTTTGGAAATTTAAACAAACTTGTGGCACCCTACAAAATAAATTTTGTCACAAAATTTGAATTTCTAACTTCGATATGATGATTTGAAAAGTATAGATATTCGGTACAACAGGGAAGAACTGCAGAATATAATGGCATATAGATGTCACATATAAAAAAAACAATTTGTCCATTAGTGGTGGCAATCAGTAGGATAATTTCTAATGAAGAGACCAATTTGTATGACAGATTTAATTTAGGCTTTTATTCATATGTAAACATTTTTTAATTACCATTATAACTAGCTATCTCAAATTTTTGCTCACTCTGTGTTTTTTTTTTATTTTACAGCTGGGTAATTTTTTTTGCAGTAGCACGAGATAGCTTGATTTCTAACTTTGAATTGAATAAAAAATGACATGTAAGCAGTCAGTAATAAAATAAGAAATAAAGAAATTAATAATGATAGCACAAATAAAAAATAACGACAGGCCTTCGAATTAAATAAATTGCTTTTTAGTTTTTCAGGTAGGTCTAACAGTAAGGTTAAGATTTTATTTTTATTTTTTTACCAATTATCCAAATAATTGTTTAGTCCTAGAAAGCTATTATTATCAGAACACGTGAGCATAACGGTTAGCAGATCAATGAATGAGAGGGCAGCGTTACCAGAGTTGCCCATATCATGTTACAGCACAGTGCTATTGCAGACAGAAACAATACTGTACTACATAAATGTTTCCTGTCGGCTCAATTTTTGAGTGGACTTTGCTGTTCCGATGAGCATGAACGGTATACGAGTGGAGCGACTGAGTGGAGCGCGCACACGCATAGAGCGGGATAATACGCAGAGCGTCACACCACGTGAAAGTGAATCCTGAGCGGTGAAATCATTTTCGGCAGCCGACATTTCGGTGCCTCTCTAATTATTGGCGACATCAGAAATGGATATTAATAGATGCTTTTCTGAACATTTTAACAATTTAAAAAAATATTAAACAAAATTATTGTTTTTTACACGGCACCCATGCTCTCGACAGACGGCCCCCTGGGCACACCAGGTTGGGAAACACTGTGGCTAGCCTTAACAGGTGAGCCAGGGGATCAGCGTGATATAAACCTCTAAATTCACTAAACACAATAATGAGTGTGTAAAGTGAATTCATTTATGAATGAAAAGAGCTCAAATCAAACATCAAACACTCTCAGAAATCAGAGCTTGGCAAGAGTAATATCAACTAAAATAATACATCATACACGTTCTACTATTTGTATATATTTAAAAGGCAATGATTTAAACCTTACATGCTACGATATGATGAACGGAATAAGCACAGCGCGATCGCCAATCAAACAGCCACGTTACCATCTCTGCGCGTCTCCGTCTCTCACAAACCAAACCAGGGCTGCGTTCAGCCCCGACAAAAACGGTGCAAAACGGTTTTTAAACGGAAACGGTGGTGCGTTAAACACCATGTTCTGATGACGCAAGAGTTACAACTATGGCAGCTGAGAAGGCTATTCTTTGTGTTCTTTTTGAAGAATTTTCGGAGCCTGATTAATGTTACAATGTTACAGTCACTGCCCTTGCCGTCCAGAATAAATGAGAACATCCCAATTCGAGTGAAGGGATTTGTGAAAACTGTGGTTCCTAATTATTGTGATCAACATTTGCCTCGCATTTCAGGATGAAAAAACAAACATTTCAGGTGAAGGATAATCAACTTCTTACCTCCAAGACTGTGTTATTATCTATATGACCTTATTATTTTTATTGTGAGTAGGCTTATCATTATTGCTGATCACTGTTTTTGTGCTATGATATTGTAATATTTACTGTTATATAATCAGAGGAGTATAGAAAACTTTATGAAATTGTCACTCCACAATACAATAGCAAAATGTATAAATATGTATAGTATTTTTATGTAAAATTAATCAATATTTAGCACACAATAGAAGACATTGCAATTACTAAGTGATATTTAGACAGACTTAAAGAAGTTCCAGATCTATACTTGTGCTCTTATTATTTTAGTTATTTTGCCTTTAATGTAAATAAATGTGTGCAAACAATATACTTGCTCTTGTAAATTTAATTTGATGTTAATTACATTGTGCAAGCTGTCTCTTTAATACCGCGTGGTTTACATACATGCTGCTGCTGATTGGGCTGACATGTTTGACACACCCACCAAAAAAGAGAAAACGCATCTCAAACCCTGTTTCACACCGTTTCCAGGAAACATGTAGTTCAAAACGGAAACCGTAGCAAAACGGTGCACACCGTTTGAGCTTGAACTGACCCAGCTCTCTGTCAAGAGTAGGCTAATAATCAATTTAGATACAGATACAGTTTCTACTCGGCCTTCATGTTTTCTTCTTTATCTTTTGCTGGTTTGCGTGGCACATGCACATGCACATTTGTTTAGTGAAGTAAAAAAAAAGACTCGCTTAAAGCTAATTATTGCGTACTGAAAATGGGGGCCTTGAATTTAATTCAGTCATGTTCAAAAGATCACTAAACATTTGTCATGAAATCTCTCTGCTTGTATGATAAATTAATTTTTAGAAATTATAAGTTTTATATTTTAGAACATTGAATAGGGCAAATAGTCGAAACATGCCCATACTCTGTTCTCTTTTTTTCAGTCAAGGGCACGAGTGAAGGCGGGGGGTGGATGCGGGGGTGCTCGTCATGACATATATATAATAGTATAAGTATAATAAGCCTATAGGCTTGTTTTATTTATTTTTCCCTTTTTATTCGAAATATTCCCAAACGTGTTAACTAAACTATTTTTAACTAATTTTTTTAACTAAAAAAATTGATGAGTCTTTCGGATGAGACGTTAAACTGAGGTTCTGACTCTCTGTGGTCATTAAAAATCACATGGCACTTCTCATAAAGAGTAGGGTTGGAACCCCGGTGTCCTAGCCAAAACTGCCCCCCTGGCCTTTGTCAATCATGACCTCCTAATAATCCCCAACCACTTGATTGGCTCTATGACTCTCTATCCTCTTCACCTGTAGCTGGTGTGTGGTGAGTGCACTGGCGCCGTTGTCCTGTGGCTGGCGTCGCATCATCCAAGTGGATGCTGCAAACTGGTGGTGGTTGAGGAGAGACCCCCCCCACACACACACCCACACGAATTGTTAACGCCTTTGTGGGTTGTACAAACCAAAAAATACACAATAAAGTGCTGTATAAATGCATCATTCATTCATCATTCATTCATTCAACTAAGACATTAAATATCTCAATTCTCAAATAAGTGTAAGTAGATGCATTTTGCACCTTTAGCCTATATATTATGTTAGCTGATCTATAATGGGCGTTTGGCAAAGTAGCCTAATAGTGTAATCTATTAACTATGCATAAAAACCACTTTTTAACTAAAGTACCAGTAGGGGTCATGATGCCATAAAATATTTGTATCGACGGACTTTTATTAATTGATTTAGAACCATGGTAATTTACTAATTATAACTCTTTCAGGTACAGAAAGAGAGCAAAGAACATTGACATTATCAAAGAAGATTTTAAGCACTCTCAAAAACTTTCGTTATAATCACTGATGCTGATTACACTGTGAAATAAATATCCTACTTGATGGTATATCTGCACTTTGGTGTTTCTGATGAGAATCATCAAGAGAGCAGAGTTCCTTAACCGAACACGCGCACTGAACAAAACATTTCTGCGATGACTCATCTGAACGCCTCCGATTGGTCATTGCATTCATAAGCTCAAAAGAATCATGTGTGATTGGTTATAATGCAGCGCTGTACAAACTCGTCAGATTTGAATTTAGCAGCTGATGCTGTGCACTGCACGTTGTAATAATGCCAGTTGAGTGTCATGAAAATAACTTCTTGCTTTTGGAAGCTGCATTCAAAATCCACTTGGCTCAAAAAAACTGAGTAGCATGTTTGAAAGGGTAGACGCCGCTAGTTGCAGTTGTCTTTTCCATGCATTTCCTGAAAAATCATTATCCATATTATAAACTGCGTAGGAAACCTCACTGTTTTAATTAGAAGATATTTAAATATTTATTTATCGGATCATGAAAGTGAAAGTGAAAGTGAAGTGACATGTGGCCAAGTATGGTGACCCATACTTGGAATTAGTGCTCTGCATTTAACCCATCCAAAGTGCACACACAGCAGTGAACACACACACACACCGTGAACACACACCCGGAGCAGTGGGCAGCCATTTTTGCTGCGGCGCCCGGGGAGCAGTTGGGGGTTGGGTGCCTTGCTCAAGAGGTCCCCAAGCTGGGACTCGAGCACAACCGCACTGCATCTCATACAAGGGTATCGACTAATATTTAGATAAATGTCATAATCATAAAAAAAGTTAAACACGGTATATTTATTTAGTGATAACTACAAAAAACTGTACGAAGTTCCGGTTTAAGCTCCGCCTACTTCCGGTTTTATGTGAATACAGATACGAATAATTCTGTGATTGTTACAGATACAAATACTGGGTTCCCTGCACACCCCTACTGACAAGCATTAAATATACTTTAATGTAATTTGAAAATTGTGAGCCATGTACTTAAATATATTGTAATTACACATTTGTAATGATGAAGTTATAATTTAGTACATTAATATATCAATGTAATGGAGTGTGGCTGTAGAGAAGCACATGACGATGGAGTAAACAGAAATAATCTTTCATTCCAACTTAAACACAATGGATAGAAGAATCACCAGGCGAACGTACAACCACAAACACATCAACTCAAATCAATACAGGACAAAGGAACTCAGGAGAACACAGGGCTTGAATGATAGAAGACCAGTGAGATAATTAACCAGACACAGGTGAACAGAATGACATAATCAGGCAACACAGGAAAACTAGGTCAAGGGAAATCACAGTTTATATCATAAATGAACTTTAAATAACCCAATGATTCACTTATTAAACCAACAAAAATTGAGAAATGTTGGACTCTTCATGCACTAAAATGTCATAGCTTTCCTTAGTGGAAGGGAAGGGGCTGCTATCAGACTGCGATGCTGAATGACAAAATAACATCATTGTAGACTACATAGTGCATGTAGACTTATGAAATTGTTCTTTCATTGTTCCACCACAAGCATAGTTCTGCTCCAAAACTCAGGCCAATTGTTGAGTTAAGCCCAGAGTATACTTTATTTTTGATGTGAGCACTATAACCAAATACAGCCAATCTTCATGATGTGTAAATAAATGGAGTCTAGTCCACTTGGCAGCTTATTTCGAACAAGGGAAAATAAAAATAAATGTGCATGTTTTCACAAAACCATGAGTTTATTAGAGACAAGAGATTGACAAGCAATGTGAGATGAAGAGAGATGCACATTGAGCTCTTTATCTCTTTGACAGAACTGTTATTGTGATGGATCTACGTGCATGTTACTTCTGAGCACGCTCCTCAATGTTTTTTCCCCCTTATTCTCCCCTCCAATAGATTGAGGGAAAGAGGAAGACAGGCATAAATGAATAATGATTCTGTCAAAAAAGAAAATCCACATTCAGTGTTGCCAATTCAGTGACTGGATTCAGTCTTGACAAACCCACAATATTCACAATCAACAGATATGAGAATAGGAGCAGAGCGATTGATTATGTGTTCCGCCTTTAGGATCTGAGAGGTTATTTTTACCCAGAAGTGTGAAGTGCGTTGTGTTGTGCTGGATAAAGGACCCCCTCTTTCTCTAATCAAGGTGAAAAACGTATTTGGGCAGATAGAACAAGCTAATGAAAACAAGAGCTCTCTCTGTGTGTATGTGTGTGTGTATGTGTGTGTGTGGTGTGGTGTGTGGGTGGGTGTGTGTTTTATACCCTTGACAATAGGTGTAAATTGGTCTATAAACTAAAACTGATTGATTAATTAATTATCAAATAAACACATTGAATGAATAAACATATAAACTAACCAAGCATCTAATGAACAGCAATAAGAGGTTATAATGAGCATAGGTTCAGGTTTGTGATTCAATGTGTGTATGTATGTGTATAAAACAGAGTCATGGCTATAAAAAGGACAGTTTTCTTGAGTGGGTGGTTTAAGAGTTATGATATATATATATATATATAGATGCGCAACTTTGTGGTGAGGAGAGGACCCCCCCCCCCCCCCCCCCCCACCCCAAACACACACCAAACACATGATTGTAAAGCGCTTTGTGTGTACAACAATACACAATAAAGCGCGATATAACCCCACGGCATATCATTCATTGCCTAGAGATATACATAGATCGTTTTATGTAATTTAAACACCACACCCCCCACACTTTAAACTTGCAGTTGTTGCAAAAACCTGCTGACTTCTGCGTTAAACAATTAAACACAAAATTAATTTTTTAGCATAGTAAAAATAACATCTTAGAAAACTTGTTGCATAGATATTCTTTTGCCTTCTCAGAACGAAATGTAAAACCAACGCACATACGGATGGAAGGCATGAAGGCGAGGAAAACTAACTTACCAGAAAGTCTTTTTTTTTATTATTATTATTGCTATTGTAGCTTTTGTGTTGGGTTTTGCTGCCCCCTATCTGTCACCCAGCATGTTAATCTCCACATAAAACACCAGCTAAAAGACCCAAAAGTTGCAACATCCTTCATGGTTGGCATGGCATTTTTAAACTGGAGATCAATAAGGTGCCACCGGCTGCTGAAATGTAACATTGGAAGGGAACCACTGCACATACCAATTACTGAAGGAGCCAATTCTCTTTTTTTTCTGAAAATCCCTCCATCTCCACCTGAATTGCTGTGACAAGGCCTTTATTTCTTTTCAAGTCAAAACAAATTCCAGTGTCACCATGGTGGCTGTTATCACTGTAATATATTGCTGTTTAATGTTAATGTATGCGTTCCACCCCACGGCTCTTACGGGGCCGTGGGGCCCCGTTTATCTCTGCTGTCTCTCTATTGCTATTGTGTGAATTCTGTGGGGCAGAGATAAGCCATCTTGTGGGACTGTTGGTAAGATTTAGGGGTGCACAATTCTACTGGAATGAGAGATCTAGCACGTATTTAAAGCCTGAAATGACGCTGCTCACTAAAATGCCTTCACAGGTCTCTATAAACAGACTAACAACCTAATCAAACCAACAAAACTATCAGTGAACAAAAAAATATTTTTAATAAATAAAACAATTACCTTAATAATAACCACTTGAAACAAACATGATCTTAATAAACATAATATCAGTGTCAAAAATAAACACAATTATATTCAATGTGCACTTGTAATGCACTTCAAATCTTAAAAGTATATGTACTTGTTGGTAATATAATATTATTGAAATAAATGAATGTGACTGTTTTTAACACACTTAAACACTTTTAAAAGGACACTTTTGATAATGTCAGATTAAATGTTTTAGAGTACATTTTAAATCACTGTTTTCATATTTTGTCATGCTTTATAATACTTTAAAAAAATAGTATTTATTACAGAAATAATATCCTTTAAAACAATATACCTACGTAAGTGTGAAATGAATGTAATATTTCCAGACACTTGATAGCATGTTATTTACCAGAAAATTAAAATGTATTATTACATTTATAATAAGTGCAGTTAGTTGATCCCAAGACTGCTGTTTTGACCCACTTGTGTAGGACATCTTCATAATTTCATAATTACTTGTTTTTTTGGTCTTCAATATGGTTAATGTGCCTGTGACAAGTATGATGAACTTAAATTTGAATGTATTTATTGTAAAACTTGAATCTCATGTTGGTTGTATATATACTAATAATATAATATAAATGGTGGTGTGTGTGTGTGTGTTTGTGTGTGTGTGCGTGTGGTGTGTGTGTGTTTGTGTCATTTTCACTTCCTAACAGAAGCTGGCAATTTATACTTTAAAATATATTTACCTTAAATGTAATATTAAAAACACATTACAGTTAAAATTATATAGAGTACTTCTTTAAAGTGTAGTTCTTTTTCACAAGGGGAGCTAAGGAAAAACCTCAATGTCCAAGAAAAACTCTGCACTTGAAGTGTCCACCACGCCAAGATGAGCATCACATGTTGTGGTGTGTGTGTGTGTGTGTGTGTGTTGTGGTGGTTGTGGTGTGTGTGTTTTTCTGGGGATTGCTCTTAGCCACTGCTCTGCTTATGAACACACACACACATTGTCCCACCTATAGGCTTTCTTATTATTAAATTTCAAGGCTATGTGTCGAAATGGACAGATTGTGTCAACATACAGTCACTGAGGTCTCTATAGTTGCCAAATTTCCTCTGTCAGAGTTTCAGGCGACACATAATAAATCCATAACACTGAACAATCATTAAACACACTGATGATTAATTGGATATCAATCATCAAACAATACACATTAATAAAGTAGCCTCTTATTAATGGTAACGTTTCATAGTCTATTTGTTAACCCTCATTTGTTATACTTAATGTTTGAAAGGAACTATGACCCATATATTTTTGGCGCAGGTACAGACCATATTAACCTTCCATAGTGTGTAGTTGTTATGTTTTAATATTACAATCATTGTGATCAATGTTAGTTCAAGCGAGTGGCTTATAACTTTTTTTTTAAGTGTTTTAGGCAAATTGTAACTAACTAAGGATTTATTAATAAATGCTATAGAAAGAATGTTCATTGTTAGTTCATGCTAAGCTCATAAACGAATCCATTCTTAAAATATTCAAACTCATTATTCTACTAATCATATTGGTGTTATCCATTGGCCTCGGTCTCCCCCTCGAAACTAGAGTGCGGCACAATCTACTCTGTGTGTCACACCAAACTTTGTGGTGAGGTGACTTGGGGTGCGGGGGGTTCACGTGCGGTGGGGGGGGGGGGGGGATGCGAACCGCAACGGGGTGGGTAATAAAGCCACTACTGCTAGGGGAAGATTGGCGAGGGGCACTTCGGGTGTGGGTCGTGTGTGATGCACTCTTAAAAATAAGGTGCTTCGCGATGCCATCGAAGACCTTTTTGTCTAAATGGTTCCATAAAGAACCTTTAACATCTGTAGAACCTTCCTGTTTGGGGCGAAAGAAGGTTCTTCAGATTATAAAAAGGTAAGAAAGAGATGGTTCTTTAAAGAGCCTTTGACTGAATGGTTCTTTGTGGAACCAAAAATGGTTCCTCTATGGCATCGCTCTGAAGAACCTTTTGAAGCACCTTTATTTTTAAGAGTGTATGATTATCTGCATTATAACAATGTATATGGAGACATTTGTCTGTAGTAACCGAGATAATTTATGTAATGTAGGTTTTGAAGGTATTTAAGATGATCCTAGTACAGGCTGGTTCCATACACAAATGTATTGTCAACGAAAAGTGATAAAACTGTCATGCAGAACATATCTGTTAAATGTAATACATCAGAGAGCTGTCGGTTTGAGGTTTGTGTCTTGGCAGTGCCCCACAGAGAAACCTAAATAAAATATAAGAGACGTCTCACTCCATTTTCAGTGGCTCTTAACACAGACAGCTCACCCAGAACCTCTGCTTTTAAACATTGAACTAGGTCATACACCCTGCAAATGGACGACTTCCAACTTAATGTTTATTATTTGAAAAAAAATGTAAGAAATCTATTTTAAAATACTTTTAGAGAATCTTTTGTTCGCCCAGTTGAATTCTGCTATATTAGTCTTCTGAAGCCATTCTGTATGACAGCTTTATGTGAGGAACAGAACAAAATGTATGTTTTTATTTTCCATTCCACACATAATTTTTGATTTTGATGCGTTCAGAAATGTGTCATGTAGTCTTTGTTGTGTAACAATTAAGTGTCTTGCATTTTGAGGTGCTCTGTGGCATTGAAGATCAGAGTGGTCCAAAGGTCAAAGGAATGGTTTGTTTCTTAGTTCCTTGACATTTAACTGAGGACTTTTACCTTAGATGAGCAATGTAACATTTCATTAAATGTGAAATTTTGAAGCAGAAAGACTGAAATAGTATTATCTTGTAAAACACTTCAAAATAATCTTTGTTTTATTTACACTGTGGCATTTTATTAGTTGTTTTTATTGTCATTTAAATGCTAATCATATTATCTTAACTATAATTTAAAAAAAGAAAAAACAAATACAATTAAGCACTTTTCACAAGGAAGTCCAGGCCATATTTCATGCTGGCTGTAAAATACAACTCATATTAATAGCAAAAGCAAAGGGTAATTATGACAGAACACTAATCTCTGTTGGAAGTCTCCAGAAACCTGTCAGTGAGGAGCAGTCATAGGAGATCTCAGTAGCTGAAGGCATGAGGCCAAATCCTTACACAGACATGCAAGACTGGGTGTACTATAGATCGCTAAATTGCTAAGAAACTAGCAATCTTCTGCCAGCTGTGCATGTGGACATGGAGCCTTTCATGTGACTGCTTTGAAATGCTCTTTATGTTCAGCAACTCACAATGCTTTAGAAAGCAAAATCCCATTAATTTTGCTCATTTAGAATGTTGTTTAAGGACAACATAGAAACTGCCAACTGATTCGGTAATGATTTATACTTCGGTATAAGCCACAAGTGTGATTTTGTTTTTTAAAGAATCGTTCATTTGTTAAATTCCTAATGAAGAACTATATCCAACTATTGAACTGTGTTACAGAGCTGACGAGACGAGAGGCTTGCGGATCCATATGCAAGCTTTTATTTTGGAGAAGACAGAGACGTGGTCATGAAGCAGGCAGGGTCAAACAGAGACAGACAGGTATATGGTGGGCAAAACACAAAAATAGTCCTAGGGCCTAGCGTAGGTCGACGATCGGCAGACAGAATCAGAAGGGGCAAGACTAGGGGAGAAATCCAGGAAACCAGGCGAAGATCAAAACCGGAGAAAACATCTAGGGCTTGTGGGCTAGGGCTAAGGCTAATGACTAGGGCAAATGACTAGGGCTAAGGCAAATGACAAGGGCTAAGGCTAAGGCTACTGACTAAGACTAAGACTAAGACTAAGACTAGAAATGGCTCCGTAGAGTAGCTATTGCTATGAGAGTGATAAATGCTATACAATACTCGGCAGAAGGAAGGGATCAGAGTGAGTGTTAAATAGTGAGGGAGTGATATGAAACCGCTGGGTGCAATCAGTGTAAACAGGTTTGTGCAATTCGTGCTGAGTGCAATCAGAGCAATGCATGATGGGAAATGTATCCGGGGTGATGTTCAACAGTGTGTAGTGCGAGAGTCAATGAATTTGGAAGTTCATGGACCGGATTCGTGACAGCGCCCCCCCCCAAGGAGCGGCTTCCAGACCCTCAAAACCCTTTACGATTCCGGAGGACGGTGGAGTGGAGGCGGAACAGGGGGAAGGACGGAGGGCCAAGTCCAAGGATAGAACAGACCAGGGACTGGAGGCAGAGCAGGTGGAGCTGAGGACCACCACAGCTGAGCAGACGGGACCGAAGATCCCCACTGCGGAGCAGAAGACCACCAGAGCCAGACAGTAGACCACCTCGGCGGGGCAGAGGACCACCACTGCGGAGCAGAGGACCACCACGGCAGAACAGAAGACCACCACGGCAGAGCAGAAAACCACCACGGCGGAGCAGAAGACCACCAGAGCCAGTTAGACACCCCCACGGCGGATCGGGACCCCACTGCGGAGCATAAGAACAGAACCCCTCCTTTGTGAACCACACCGATCATGAGACCATTGCGGAGACTTTAACACTGAGAGAGCATAGGACAGACAAACAGACAGAACTTGGGTTTATAGAAAGACTTGAGCATTCAGGGGGCACCTCCCTGGCAGACACAATAATTCACAGACTGCCTCCATAGCTGTGACAGGACGATCAGGGAGCTCGCAAACGGCCTCTATAACTGTAACAGGATGAACAAAGAGTTTCATAGCCGGCCTCCTGGCCTGAACGGGACAGGCAGGATTCAGAGACCACTCCTTGGCCCGGAACGGGACAGGCAGAGAGTTCATAGGCGGCCTCCTTGTCTGGAACAGAACAGGCAGAGAGTTCATTAACGGCCTCCTTGGCCGGAACAGGACAGGCAGGAGGTTCAGAGACGGCCTCCTTGGCCGGAACGTGACAGGCAGGAAGTTCATAGACGGCCATCTTGGCCGGAACAGAACAGCCAGGAAGTTCCTAGACGGCCTCCTTGTGCCGAACATGACAGCAGCGAAGTTTTCTGAGGCCGGCCTCCTTGGCCTGAACAGGACAGGCAGAGAGTTCATAGTCGGCCTCCTTGGCCGGAACAGAACAGGCAGAGAGTTAATTGACGGCCTCCTTGGCTGGAACAGGACGTGCAGAGTGTTCACAGGTGGGTACTACTGACACCTCTGTAGGTTCTGCTGCGGATGCCGCCACCTCTGGAGGTTCTACACCCATACAATCTGGAACCAGGAAAAGTTCATTAATGTTCTCCTCGGTAGGACAGGTACAAAGTTCAGCAACGGTTCCTTCGACCGTGACATGACAGGCTGAAAATGTATTTCTGGGTGCCACCACCATCCTAAGATCTGAAGCGAGCGCCGCTGCCTTGGGAAGTTTTGCAGCCTCAGCCACCACCTCTGAAGAAAATGCAGCAGGCGCCATTGCTTCGGGGAACACAGCAGCGAACACCACTAACTCAGGAGATTCTGCAGCTTCAGCCGCCACCTCTGGAGACCTAATAGTGGGCGCCGCCGCCTTTGGGAGTTATGTGGTGGTGTATGCAGCCCAAACACACCATAAAGCAACCCCCATTATGGGAAGCGCTGCAGACAGGGGAATGAGTTCAGGAACAGGAGGGCTAAAGTGAGTGGGTTTGGGGATACCAGCTGCGCGTGCAGACACCATCGGTGCATCCCTCACACTGGACACCAGACTGGAATACAAACGGACCGACCCCGACACTCTGGGTGCAACAGACGTGATGTGACCTGATTCTGGATGATTAGCTGTGATGCGACGTGAATCTGGATGACTAGCTGAGACGTGACGCGACTCTGAATGAATAGCTGAGACGTGGCGAGACTCTGGATGAATAGCTGAGACGTGTTGAGACTCTAGAAGGTCACTGTGACCCGTTCGTGACTCTTGACGAACAGCTGAGACGTGACGAGGCACTGGATGAACAGCTGAGACATGATGAGGCTCTGGATGAACAGCTGAGACCTGATGAGGCTCTGGCAGATCAGCTGAGACTTGACTGGACTCATGAAGATCAGTTGTGACTTGACTTGATTCATGAATATCAGCTGCGACTTGACTTGACTCCTGAAGATTAGCAGTGACCTGACTTGACAAATTATGATCAACTGTGACTAAATTCAACTCAGGAAGATCAACTGTGACTAGACTTGAACGGAGGAAGATCAACTGTGACCTGACTTGCCTCATGACGAACAGTTGTGACTTGACTAGACTCATGAATGTCAGTTGTGACTTGACTGAACTCAGGAAGAACAACTGTGACTAGACTTGACTCATGATAATGAATGGTAACTTGACTTGACCCATGACAATCAACTGTGACTTGACTAGACTCATGATCATAAACTGTGACTTGATTTGCCCCATGACGATCAACTGTGACTTGACTAGAATCATAACCATCAACTGTGAATTGACTAGACTCATAACTATCAGCTGTTACTTGACTAGACTCATGATGATCAACTGTGATTTGACTTGACTCATGATAATGAACTGTGACTTGACTAGACTCATAATTATCAACTGTGACTGGACTAGACTCGTGATCAAACTGTGACTTGCTTTGACTCATGATGATCAACTGTGGCTTGACTTGCCTCAGGAAGATCTGTTGTGTCCGCCATTTTGCGATCAGACTCCGCTGTCGCCGCCATTTTGTGAGCGTGCTCTAGTGCGGCCGCCATTACCAGAGTGAGGGCGGGGTCGCGTTCCTCCACGATACCCACAGTGAACGCTGACCCAGCAGTCAGCAAAGCATAGTATATAAAGTCCTTTAGACTACAATTAAATTTACCCTCTGGCATTCATGATTTTATGGATTCATTCAGTCCATAACGAAATATATCCTTTAATGTTTCCTCCTCAAAGGGTACCCTAAACGATAACTCACAGAACTGAGCGACGTATTCCTCAATAGGTGAGCTCCCCTGTCGCAAATCAAACAGCCGGGTGACTGGGTCCATACTTGGCCAATGCTCCTCAGAAAAGCCGCTGGATCCTTGTGTGGCCGAGTATTCTGTTACGGGGCTGACGAGACGTGAGACGTGCGGATCCATCTGCAAGGCTTTATTGTGGAGAAGACAGAGACGTGGTCATGAAGCAGGCAGTGTCAAACAGCGCCGACAGGTCTATGGTGGCAAGACACAAGAACATCCCTATGGCTAGCGTGGTCGCGATGGGCAACCGAGTCAGAAGGGTACACGACTAATGGAGTAAATCCCGGACCAGCGAAGATCGAAACCGGGAAACACTAGTCGGTGCTATGGCTAAGGCTAGGCTAAGCTATGTCCTAAGGCCTAAGGCTATGGCTAATGGCTACTTGGGTAAGGCTAATGACTAGGGCTAAGGCTAATGACTAGGGCTAAGGCAAATGACTAGGGCTAAGGCAAATGACTAGGGCTAAGGTAATGACAAGGGCTCCGTAAGGTAGCTATCTCTAGGAGAGTGATAAACGCTGAAACAATACTCGGCAGAGGGAAGGGATCAGAGTGAGTGTTAAATAGTGAGGGAGTGATATGAAACAGCTGGGGGCAATCAGTGTAAACAGGTGTGTGCAAATCGTGCTGAGTGCAATCAGTGCAATGAAAGATGGGATATGTAGTCCGGGGTGATATGCAACAGGGTGTAGTGCGAGAGTCAATGAAATGGAAAGTTCATGACCTCGGAAGTCGTGACAAACTGTATACCACATATATATATATATAGTATATAATATTATATATTCAACATATAATGCTGCAATATGTTTTTACAAGAAATACAATTTCAGTCTTTCCACTTAAAAATTTCACAGTTAATTCAATGATACAAGATACAAACGGAGTAAATAATGTTTTATGTTTTGATTAAAAGCCGGCCACATATCATGTTGTTTATTACTTATCAGAGCTGATGAAACTGGAGATTTGCACTAAATAAAACCAAATAATCCACATAAGATGAAATCAAGGAGTATTCGATGAAGCCTGTGTGCATTAATGTTTACTGTAACTGTATAGAGATTTTCACAGAGGAAATTAACAAATATCCTGCTATTTTTTCCGACTTTGAAGCATAGCCTACTGCCACATAAAACTCCATGCAATCGCATAAATATGAGCTGCTGTGAAAACTGCTCAAACACAGCTAGTTTTATCCAGCCCCGGTTCCAGAATTAAATACTGAGGGTGCTTCAGAAAGTGTGCTCTAGCCTCAATTCACATACATTTTCACGTATATTTTTGTCCCGTGCATTGCTCTTTCGAGTGTGAATCCCGCATAAATATGCGGATGCCATTCCTGAAACTGCAGCGTGTATGTGACCGAAAAATAAAAGTTCTATACAAATGGATTATATGTAGCCTAGAAAGCACACAGAGCACTGCCTTTATATTCAACCAAAAAAAGCTGTCCCTCATCTTCATCATGATCTCATTAAGTTATTATGGGTATTATTATGAGAGGATTTTCGAGCTTGCACTGGACTCAGCACTGGACAAAAATAAACCTTTTGTTTCTCTACAAAGTGCAAACACAGGAATGCATTGGATAGTTTGCCAGTTCGCCAATATGATAGTGAATAGATAACACTCAGCCATTCCCGAGCACCCATGACATGCCTATGTTCACAGCATGCAAAAATCAAATTAGAACTGGCTGAAATGTTTTGAAATCACTGTACCTACCTGATTGGGGGGAAAAAACATACTTCACTCTGCCTGTCAATTTGAGTCTTGTTAATGATTGAAAGGGTCCTATTAGGTTCTTTTACAAAGTCTTGATTTTTTTTTGGGGGTGTACTAGAACATGCTCTCATACTAGGTTGTTCAAAAAACCCATTTTTTTTCACATATTTTACATTATTACAACACCTCTCTCTCCCCAGTCTAGCATGAACGTCTCGAATAGTTCCTGTATCAAATGAAGGCCCCCCTTCTCAAATACAAAATGTGCTGTGATTGGTTAACTGGGCCATTGTGTGTTATGTGATTGGCACAACTCGGCCGCCTGTCGGAAATCTCACGCCCCTTACCATAGCCGCCTGCGAGCTTCTGTGTAAATTTTGCGTCAATATCAAATCATTTTGAGCGCGAACCCGGATGATTTTAAGCATTCTAAGTTTGTCTGCCTTGGGAAAACTAGCGTGTCTCCGATATATAACACTCGTTGTCTTCTCTAGTGCTGCTCAACCAGGTCTCGTCCCATTCGTAATTTTTTGTGATATCACAAATCCCGGAAATAATATGCGTTGTATTCCAAACGAGTCGTTCGTTGTAGTTTGAAAAGTGATTTATGTTAAATAAAATTTCTCCTTTTGAAATTGGACTTTGAGCTTTGTAACTTTGCAGATCTTTTTTATGCTCAAACAGCAACATTACAGACTAACTAAAGTTGAAAAAACATAATAGGACCCATTTAAATCCCCGCCGCCAAGATGGTCCTCTGTCAGTCATGGATTATGGAAAGTGTATCTTTAATCTGTCATAGGGATGGTTGGATTATTCACGTTATATATATCTGTATGTTAGAATATATATATATAGAGATATATATAGAATAGTAGTACGTTAAAATATTTATTAAGAGCTTCTTTATTTTCAGATTCTTATTTACAGCATTATCATAATATGCTGTATATTAACTTATTGGGAGAAAACCGGTAGTTCTATGTGAAATCAGACATTGAGAACACCTGTAAAGACAAGTATTTGTACCTAAATCTTTCAGTTTGGTACGCATGTGTACCATTGGTTTAACCATTTGGAAACTTCCAGTTTTATATATAGTTACTTTTGACCTGAAAATGTATAATCTGTTCAAATTCATGCCCATTTCTTTTTAGGAAATTCCACACAACATCAAATTGTAGGATAAGTTATGTAATGAGAGGTATAGTTAAGTGTCATCAGTATAGCAGTGATATGAAAAGCCAAGTTTCTAAATGACAGAACCTAGTGATGCCATGTCAACAGAGAAGAGAAGTGGTCCAAAAACTGAGCCCTGAGGCACACCAGTAGATAGATGTTGTGACTTGGACACCTCACCCCTCCAAGATACCTTGAAGGACCTATCTGAGAGATAAGACCACTGGAGTGTGGTTCCTAAGACACCCTTTGCCAATAGTGTTGACAGGAGGATCTGGTGCTAACCATGTCAAAAGCAGCAGACAGATCCAGCAAGATAAGTATTGAAGATTAGGAAGCCGCTCTTGCCAGTCTTAGAGCTTCAACAAGCCTAGCCTATTTATAATCATCATTTTTCTTGACTCTATCCACCATATTGAATTAATTTGTGTAATGCATTCTTATTCATGTAATTAATGTCTTATTCGAGAATTACACATGCAACATTGCCTTTCTTTAGAATTTGGTCAAAATTAGGTACAAGGCAGCTGTCTGTTTGCAGCAGTTTTCACATTGGGAGCACATCTTTGATGCCTGGAACAGGGCTAATGAATTGTTTTATTTGATTGCATTTCTGTGTAGAGACATATGGTTCTAATCCAGTGGCACAAGCAGGTTTGATTATAACCTGTGAATAATTCCGAGTGTGTGATGGGAAACAACAGCTACAAAACCTGAAGCAGTTAGTGTTATATCTGGTTTAATGTGTACTGCGTTTATCACTCTTGTGTGGTGTGCACTGAGGGGTAAGAATGAGCCCTTCTTTGAGTATGTATTAAATCATGAAAGTATTTATTGGGCATAAGAGTTCAGACTTCTCTGGCAGCCCATCTGTTTCCCCCCAAGCACTTCTAAAACGAGAAAGAGAGAGAGAGTATGCTCATATTATTGCTCTTCTTTATCAGGCTGATGTGACCTGTGATTTGATGAGAGTTATGAGAGCAGGGTGATCCTCGTTTATGTCCCTAGGTAACGGCACTGATCTAATTTCACCACAGGAAGGAGGGATGATTCTGTTTTGTTCTGCTTATGACAGATGAGCAGGTGAGAGGGCAGGAAATAAATCGTCTAAATTAGAAAACAACTCAATAGGCAAAGCAAACACACAGAGGGATGCGATACAGAACATGTCTAGAATAAGAAAGGTGAATCAGGTCTCTGTGGTAAGATCAGGATGAGAGATCTGAGGAAAGAAGAGAGGAAGACACAATAACAGAAAACCATAAACGCATCCAAACAAAAGCATACCAGAAGAAATGTTTGTTGCTCAGAGGTTTATTGCTCTTTTTTAACTCAGGAGAATCAGTTCTCAGTTGTGTTTTAATTTAAGTATCAGGATGCTCTCAGATGTTTCTGCTAAAATTCATCTTGTTTGATCAGGAATAAGATGAAATGATTAGATAGCTTAACTCAGTCCATTTGGCCTGAGAATTTAATGAGAAACATTTAAGATTTTATTAGGACTTGAACTCATGTCTTCTGATATTGCCAATTTTTTGAAAGATTGTTGAGATAACTTGGGTCTTTTTTTCTTACCAGATATTTAAGAAACATGATAGTTCAACCAATAGTTAATGAAAATGCTGCCTTTTAATACACACCCTCCTGTCATTTCATAACCTTATGATTTTTGCCCTTTGTTCCAAACCATATAATTGATGCTCTTCTTAAATAATAATAATAATAATAATGATGAAACCTGAGAGATTTCTGTCCGTGAAAAGAAGTTTATTCAAGTGTGCTATATATTTATTTTAAACTACAAAAGAGAGAGTGTACATTCGTCCTACCCTAAAAATGTATACTTAATATTACAAATAAGAATACTTGGCTTACTGAACAAATATAGGGTTTTTTGGCCCTCTTCATAGTTGTACAAGTATGTCTAGTTTGGTTTGTTATTTTTTTTATTTTTTTTTTTACAGATACGACTTAACTTTTAGGTTGCCTTCTTTTAGGTCTGAGAAACTATATTACAAGTGAACCCATTTTCTAACCCTTCTTTTTTAGTTTATAAAAGGACATTTTGAAGAATTATCAGTAAACTACTAATGAAATTGCAGTAAACTACAAATAGTTTTTATACTGCAAGAATACTTACACATTTTCTTTAAATAAACTTTATGTATAGTATATTGTTTATGTATTGAATGTTTTTTTTTTTTTGCCTTTATTGCCTAGAACAATTGGAAGAATTGTGTTCAATAAACATCCATAGCTAATATGCGCTTGCAGGAACATGATGGCAATGCTACAATTTGTTTCAGTAGAATGGGGTGTCCCACGTAGGATAACCCAAATTGCTCGGTTTTAATAAAATGTTGTAATGGTGGTTCACGAGACCCTTATAGGTCTTACTGGTTTAAATGATCCCAGCACCGACCTCTTTCAAACATTGAAACAAATAAACAGAAACAGCAATATTGAAATTAAAGACAAATGTGTGAGTTTCTTTATCAGAAGTGTTTCAGCCTTCAGCATTACATTTTTATCAATGTTTTTTCAACGTTGAAATGATAACTGACCTAATTTTTAAAGGGGTCTAATGGCTGCATTTCATTTTTCAAACTCTCCTCGGTGCATACATAAGATCTGTACAGTTGCAAAGACTAAAGTCTCAAATCCCAAAGAGATATTCTTTATAAAAGTAAAAAAAATCAACCACGCCTACCTAAAACGGCTCAATCTAACACGCCCCCACACGTCTACGTCAAAATGTGGGAAGATTTGCATAACGCCGGCCAAAAGTTCATGCAAAGAAAGAAGGCATAACTTTTATTCTCAACGTGTAGTATGGTTTGCTGCCGACCGCCCGCCTTCGCCATGTCATGCAGGCAACTGTGTGTTTCATTTTGAAAGCGAACTACTTTGTTTGGCCTTCCAAAAGATAACGATATCCACTTCGTCATGCCTGGAGCTGATCCGTGCGGGTCGCTGAGGAAATACTACAACTTTACACTGTCGATCGCCGGATCGGCTTTCACCATGGACGACTCGTATGTCATCCCGCCCGGCGTGGTCGTTACAATGTGTTGCCGGCAATCCCAACACTCCGCGCCGTTCTCAAGCCCCCGGCCTCCGCTCTAGGCCGCCGTGTGCGACGTTGTGTTTCTTTGTGAAAGCGAAACTATTTTGTTTGGCGTTCCAAAAGAGGACATGACTAGAAATCAATGGTTAAGTTGTACAACACTGTTCCAGAACACTTCAAACCAAATATCCAGATGTGTGCAGCACATATTTTGGAGGACTGTTTACTGATCCTGGTAATAAAGCACAAAATGCCGGCTGTGTTTCGTTCTGACTCTCAGACTGCAAGTAGGTTTTTTATATTTAAAGAATTTGCCAACGACGATTCAAACGTGAGTTTTGAGCAATGTGGTACGCTGCTGGATCATTTCTCTCACCTCTCTACATTTCTCCATCACAAAGCAGACTTTTTTTAGATGTTTAGGCGGCACGTTATGCAATGCAAGCCGCGTAAAAAGACAGTATAAATTCATTAATATCCGTAATTATGTCCGCCCCCACTGATGCCACAAATCCTTCGGTATTTAATGGTTTTTTAATGTTTTTTTGTCTCGTCGCTACGTCGCTGTCCGGCCGGACAAGGCATCACCATATGCCAGGCACGTCACATTTCCGTTACCACACACAAACCCGCTTGAGGTATTCGGCCAATCACAACACACGGGATAGCTGGCCAATCAGAGCACAACTCACTTTTCAGACCGATGAGCTTTGTAAACATCAACATGTTTCAGAAAGGCGGGGCATAGAGGAGAAACAATATGTACAGTATGTGGAAAATAATGTAAATAATAAACCTTAAACACATTGCATTATACAACAAATACACAAAATAATATGGCAACATCATAATGACTCCCTGTCCTTTAAAACACCCAGATTTCAACATTGACGGTCGGGCTTATGCCGCCTGGGGAGAATCATTTGCTCTGACATGACTATTATTAAATTAACTGAATCTCTGCATTTGCTTCATTTCCCTCATAAACATCCTTAAAAACCCATGCTAGATTTGATAAAACAGAAAAAAACCCATTAATCCTTACATAGGGATGTTATTGGTCTTTTGACTGTGTCATTCGTCCGACATAATGCATCATATTTCTAAGAGAAACATAAAAACTGTTTTTTATTATTGGGTATAAACCTCCCTGGTCATGGCAAATACCAACGCTCCTCTCTCTTTTCTTAACCTTTACTTTTTCCTGTTGGATGCCACATCAAGGCAAGAAAATATAATGGACCAACCATAACGGGTCTTGGTTCATTTGGTTGCGTCTTAGTGAAAGTCTCGTCGAAAATAAAGATTAAGCTCACTTACAATAGATACTTTTCATCAACCCCCAACACGTATCCACTATCCCTCAGAGGCACCTTCGAAACCCCACCAAACCGAGCCCCACAGTCTCCGCGTGACGTCTGCTGGCTTTCGTGTGCAGCCACATGGATACCGAGCAAAATTGGGATCCCTACCAAAGGGCCACAGATACTTCTACACTGCCCCCTTCTACCCCCGTGTCCCATGTGCGGAAGGCCACCTTCGCCCCTTACTTTTTGGCGTAGGCCATGGGGCTTCTTCAGCAAGAGGGATCCACTACTACTGGCTGCTATGGCACTTACCCTGACGTAAGACCATGTGATTACCACTCGGGAAAAAACGTACCCGTTCTAGCTTGGCACGAGGGTCATTTAGGCGGAACTCGAAACCTTTCCCGACAAGGAGGGTTTCGGACGCAATCCACATATGGACAACCAAATCCAGTAGGTGCATACATGGAATAATGGAGGGATTGTGACCCCCGGCTGAATGGCCGAGTTTGCCGGGGGGAAACACTGGCTCCAAGGCTATAACCGTTGACCTTTACACATAACATATATGAGATCGCACTGTAGCTCTTATCTCATGGGACCCCAGCCTTTACCCCTTTTGTATTTTCTTGATGGTGATTAGTCAGGGGTCGAAGGGCCTTTTAGGCGCCCGGATGCTCACCGCTGACGTCTGGCTGCCCGAGGGGACGTGAGGAACTCAACGGGTCTACTTATATTATATGGACTCTCTAGTGGTTTTGCAGCCGACCCAGTCACCACCAGCCCGCTGGCCCTTCCTCAGTGCTTCTACCCATTTTGAGGTGAGAACACAGGAGGATACTGGCTTCACACGAAGGCTATATAATCTAGCGAATGTGTTAGGGGTCGCTCAGCCTGCAGCCCTACAGATATCTGCCAGCGAGGTGCCACTAGCCAGCGCCCAGGAGGATGCAACACACACCTTACTTTGAGTGAGCTCGCAACCTGAACGGGAAAGGCACACCCTGTGCCTGATAAGCCAAAGTGATGCATCCACTATCCAGTGGGCCATACTCTGCTTAGAGACAGCATTCCCCTTCTACCGGCCTCCATAACAGACGAAGAGCTGGTCTGAGGGTTCTTCAAACTTGCGTCCCTGTCAACGTAGCCCCTTAATGCCGGACGGTAACAGAGCACATCCAGCGTCTGGGTCTCGCCTCCCTCCGATGGGCACAGACCTTGGATGTTCGGCAACAAAAACCTGAGCCCTGAAGGGAGTTACGGGAACCGTGGGCACATAGCCAGGCATGCCGGGGCCCTCAGGGTTCCCTGGGAATCAAGCCGGCTCCCGGACTCGAGTCACGAATCGTTTTACACCCCGAAAATGCATTGCTCTGCTCCCCTCAACCCTCTTGATGGAGGCCAGCCAGTAGTAGCAGAGCTGCATTGAGAGGACCTTCAGCTGCAACCGTTCTGCACAGGCTCCAATGGGGCCCTCTTAGTATTGCCGTGATCCTAATCATGTCCCAGAGGGTATAGAGGGCGGCCGCGGGAGGATTTAACCTTCTCGCCCCCTTAAGGAAGCTGACGACCAGGTCATGCTTCCCCAGCGACCTCCCTTGTACGGGGTCGTGGTTAGCAGCAATTGCAGCGACATAAACTTTAAGGGTGGAGGGAGACAAAAATGAGAGCACAACTACGATCGTAAAAGCATCTCCGGGGGGTCTTCTCGGTGAGAAGAACACCACTCAACGAACAGGTTTCCACTTCAAAGCGTATCGTGTCTCGTAGACAGAGCTCTCGCTGAAGTGATGGTGTCAACAACCTCTTGGGGTAGTCACTCAGAACCTCCGCGTCCCGTCCAGTGACCAGACATGAAGTTTCCAGAGGTTTGGACGTGGGTGCCAAAGGGTGCCCCGTCTCTGAGTCAGTAAATCCTTCCTCAGAGGAATCGGCCAAGGAGGGTTGTCGCGAGGAGCATTAGTTCCGGGAACCAGGTCCGGGACGGCCAATAGGGTGCCACCAGCAGGACCTGCTCCTCGTCCTCCCTGACCTTGCCCAGCAACTGTGCCAGAAGGCTCACTGGTGGAAACGCATACTTGCACAGGCCCCCCGGCCAGCTGTGTGCCAGCGCATCCGTACCGAGTGTTCCCTCGGCCAGGGAGAAAAACAACTGGCAGTGAGAGGTTTCTGGAGAGGCAAACAGGTCTACCCTAGCGGCTCCTCTAACGTCCCCAAACCGCGGACGCGTCTGGGATGGAGTCGCTATTCCTCCTCACATGGGAGCACAGCTCCGGGACAGCTCATGGCGGCTGCCCGTTGAGCACCCGGCATGTAACAGCCAAGCGACCTCAGATGCTTCTGACTCCAGAGGAGGAGGTGGCGGGCGAGTTGCGATAAGCGACGGGAGCGCAGACCACCTTGTCGGTTGATGTAAGCAAATGGTCGCTGTGTTGTCCGTTCGGACCAACACGTGCTTGCCCCGTAAGCGCCCTTTGAGACGTCCCGGGCAAGGTGCACTGCCACACTCTAGGCAGCCAGATTCAGTCTGGGCCACCGTCCAAACCCCTGACACTGCAGCCCGTTGTACGTGGCCCCCACCGGTGTTTAATTAAATCCGTCAAGACACCGAAATGCCTGAGGACCTGCTCCATGGTCCTTCCCTTGCCCGAGGACCCACGGTCCTGACCCCGGTTGAAGGTTTGGCGGCAGGCCGTTTAACTTGGACCCGGCAGGTGCCCGTGTTCCAACGTCCCCTCGGACTCGGCCCAAGATGAGCCGTGCTGCAGCGGTCTCAGATGGAGCAACCCCAGCGGCTGACTGTCCGCTGTACTGCCATATGCCCCAGGAGCCTCTAAGCCATGTTTCTTGGGACCCGCCATCCGCTTCTACCGATCCCTCCTCCGTGAACAGGGAATCCTCTGCCTCAGGGAGAGTTTGCTTCTTTTTCCATTTTTCCAGTGACCCCGAAGTGCCCCACAGGCTGAGGTGGTGAGAGCACCAGATCCCGGTTTTCGCACAACTTATCTGAACTGATTCGTCAGAGGTATTTTGAGATGCGATGGGCTCTTGTTCTGTTCTCCCTCATGGAACGAAAGGTGTGACGCTCCGCACCTTACGTGGACGACACGGGTCAACAGGGACAGGAACAGCCCGGAGGGCAGGACCTCGTATTGATATGCTCGTCCTTCGGACGCGAACCACAGCAGTGGTCTGTGGTGTGGAAGGGTCGACACAAAGTACGCGTCGTTTAGGTCGACCGCTGCAAACCAATCTCGAGGACGGATGCACCCGAAGATGCGTTCATGCGTCAACATCTTGAATGGTAACCGTTGAAGGGCCCGGTTCAAGACACGCAGGTCCAAGATTGATCGTAACTCACTGCCTTTCTTGGGTACAATGAAGGGCTGTAAAACCCCGTCCCTATATTGGCTGGAGGAACCGGCTCTATTGCGTCTTTCGCCAGTAGGACTGCGATCTCCGCCCACAAGACAGGACCATCGGCAGTCTTCACTGTTGTGAAGCGGATGCCACGGAACTTGGGGGGGGACGCCGGGCGACTGAATCGCATAGCCGGGCCTGACGGTTCGAAGGAGCCATCGAAACGGGCTGGGTAGCTCAAGCAAGGCTCCCAGACACCGCACAAGTGGCATCAACGGAACTACAGTCGTACCCGCAGCGGGGCAGCGTGAAAAAATGCAGGGACCCGGCCCGGGCGTCTCATAGCCTGTCCGAGGCGGGGTCTGGTGTGTGTAACACTGACCTGCGTTTGATTCAAGGGTTGCGTTGGTTTTCCGTTGGTTCTCCTCGTCACACATCAGATCCTTCTGCCCGCTGCTGCTCACTGGTGAGAGAGGAGGGTGAGTATGATACGCTCTAGGTTGTCCACAACCCCCCGTCCCCTCTGGGACCCAGAAATAGAGGAATTGCTCTTTGTCGAGAATTTGGGTACCACCGGCCGAGAGGTCAGTGGTGGAAAAAGATGAAAAAATTCTCCGCCCGGCCCTCCTCCAGGGAAGGGAGTGGTGTGCTTACCATCTCCTAAAGAGCACGTCCCTCCACCTCTGGATCACCCGTCTCCGGGCCTCTTGCTCTCTCCCTAGCCACCAGGTTTGGCGGGGGCCTGGAAGAGCGGGGCGGCTGCCCTGCGACCGGCTTTTCAGGCGGTCCACGCCAGCGTTTGCTGGAGGCCAGAAGGAGCGCTGCTCTTGGATTCGGCGGGTGGCAGGGGGCCGCCCTCCGGCGACGGCAGGCAGCTGCACACGGTGGCAGGATGTACCTATGGCCTCATTCTTCTTTGGTCATTCGGAGAACCGCTGGGCAATTCTCGCCACCTTGTCGCCGACAGGGCCCGGACTGGGACACACGGGGCGTTCATAATCGTGTCTGTCCCTGCCTTCGCCGCATGTTCAGAGAATGCATGCCAGCTCCAAAATTGCGCTCCCAGTTTACCACCACTAGTGGACAATAATCCCTGCACTGACCCCGAAACGCCGCCGTAAATACCTGGTCGTCGCTCGTTCGGCGCGACTGTGCCTTTCTCGGTGCGGAGTTCTCTGCAACTTCCGGGTCGTGACCACCCTCATCAATTCCCTCAGTGCCTTGCCTGGTGCACTTGATTCGGAGGCAGCTTCTCCATCGCGTGACAGGCATCGCGTGTCCATTCGAGTACCTAACAACGCCGGGGGCCGGAGGGGAGGCTACATTTATCTCCCTTCCGGTTGGAGCGGTGAATTATGACACACTGCAATTCGCAACCGACTCGCCTCCACCGGGGAACCTTGTACCCCTGCTCCTGGCCCCCCCCCGCCATCGCGGGTGTTGAGGAGAGTATCCAGCAATCTTTCCGGCAAGTAAAAATGTGCCAGTCCTCCACCTGTTTAGGCTCCTCATGCACCTCCGTGAAGAAAGGCACCGAGGCGGGGCGCTGAGAACCAGCGTGGACCACCCTGAGAACCAATCGTGCAACTTTGAGGGCTCGGGACACGGTGAAAGTTTTCACTTGAGCCCTACCCCTACGGCGGCCCGGGTAAGCATAGCCATTATTTCTGGATCCGTTCCAGGCATTGCTACGGTCCCGGAGGAGAGCAGCGCAGCCGAATCTTCCTCTCCAGACAGCTCTGGCTCACCCTCCGATGCTGCAAATCGACATCCGATCGTCGGGGGGAGCATCGAAAGAAACAGGTGGTACCCCCCGGAAGAGTCCAGCCCGCTCTTCCTGAGAGCTCCACTGGTTTCGAAGTGCCAGCGGGCTTGGGCATCCCCAGAGGATAATTCCTCACCGTGACCGTAAGACCATTCCGCCCACCGCCAGAAAAAGGACGCCCCCCACGCTGCCACCAGAAAGGGTAACACCCAGATCTAGGCAGTGGCAACGGAAATTCGTGTGCCGTCAGGAGACTCCGCCCCCTTTGCAGGTAACGGAGTCCGGTCCGCACTCCGAGATGGTCATACCCCCACCATGGGAGCATGAGCCATCCACAAAAGCCACCTCAGCATGCTACATGCCCAGACACGTGAGGCAGAGATCATGTCCATCACCTGACGCCAGGTAACGACCGCATCCAGAAAATGCCCGGCGTGATAAGTTGTCTATAGCAGCCCCACATCGTCTTACAAGACGCACCCGATTGCCTTTAGGGGAAAAACTCTTTTAGTTTAGCGTGCTGAAGGGCGCACGAGGGTGATATGATCATCTCAACCCAACAAGGTTTAAGTTGCCGCCTGATTGTCCCAAGCGCCACTCCGACAAACGGGAACCACCAAACACCCGGCTGAAGCGCCTCCGCACAACACGAAGAGGTCTCTCCCCGCTAAGACGCGCTGAACTTGTTCAGTCTTCTTCTTCTCTCAGTAGAGTAGTCAGGAGCAGAACGATGTGATCGCTCGGCTCCGAAGCGAAAAGCTGAATATGTGCTGCATCTGCTGCCTACTACTTATACTCACGCTTGTGATCCGCAGCAGCTGGATGCAATCATCGCATGCCAATGTGCATTGGCATGCGATTTGGTTTACACCTGAAGTAGATTGGGTCCCTCTAAGGGTGTTTTCCCTCTAAGCGAGATCCACCAATATTCGTTTCGTCGTGTTATTCGTGTCGTCATCTCCACGTATGTCCGAGAGTGACCGACTGAAAGGGAGCTCATTTCCCTCATGCACAGACCTTAAACAACAAAAAAGGTCAATATAAAGTAAACAACAAAAAAAGGTCAATATAAAGTCATCTTGGGCCAGTGTCACCACACAGATATCAGCAATTTACATATACCTATGAATGCCTATGTTCCACAGTAACCTTTGTTCCATAGTAACCTATGTTCCATAGTAAACTGATTTTCTGCATCTCAGCAGTTCTCTGAAGACTCTTCAAAAGAAGAAAACTGTGCTTTTCACACAAACACAGCCTGGAGTGCAACACAGCATTTACCAGCAATGGATATCGGATGAAGAATATGATTCAAAATGAGAGGAGAGCGGGAGAGGCTACTGAAATACTGATGTACCAGAGGCCTAGCGTGTATGTTTGTGAGTGTGTGTAGAGGAATCCCATGTCAAAAGACCAAGGGCGATCTGTGCTGTAGGCTGTAGCACATGACTGTCATTTCCTCTCAGTGTCATTCTGGGGATCATTTACTGTATAACATGCAAGCTTGAGCTCTCTCGCAAACATACAGTGCAGCAGGACGGCAGCAGAGCCATTTTCACACATTTATAAATACTCTGCGGTGGTGTTTATGATTATGCCCGTGTGATGCACAGGTCAGAAAACATAGCTGCATGCTGTATATCTTTCATCATACAAGCTAACTAAGTCACATTCTTGAAATGACAAAGATCCATTCAAAACTTCCACATCCCACAAGTCAATGTTCAACCCAGATAAAGGTTTAGTAGCTGTTTGTAAAGTGGAATTCACGAGAGAGGATGTTTTGTCCGTGAGTAACCCCTGCAAACACAATCTGAGACACACAGATCACATGATCAAGAGCCCCCCCGGTCACTGAATCAGTGCAGACTGAGCAAATGTGTGTGTGTGTACTGTATGTGTGTGTATACCTGGTATTCCCTACATTATGGGAACCAACTGACCCCACAAGCTAGTAATACACAAGTTAGTAAATTCTGACCATTATTTTATGTATGTATCTATGTATGTATTATATGTCATGTATGTATTGGAGCCCAAGAGTAATATATACAGTAGGTTATAAATCATACAGAATGACATCATACAGTTTTTGAAAATCTAAAAATGCAGAAAGTTTTGTGTGAGGGGTAGGGGATAGAAAATACACTCTAAAAAATGCTGGGTTGTTTCAACCCAATGTTGGGTCAAATATGGACTAACCCAACTGTTGGGTTAAATTTTGGTTACATTTTTAAATTAACTTTTTAACCCAACAGTTGGGTTAGTCCATATTTGACCCAACATTGGGTTGAAACAACCCAGCATTTTGTACAGTATAAAAATCATTACGTCTATGGAATGTCCCAATAAACATGGAGACCAGTGTGCGTTTGTTTGTGTGTGTGTGTGACACGCTGTACCCTTTGCTGTCGGTGCATATGGATATTTATGCAAGGCCCAGATCACACAGGGTTGCTGTTAAAACTTGCTTAGTCATTGTGTTGCATTGTACAGTGTAACAATAACATTTTTACTTCTTTAACATTAAACTTGACACACGAATTGTTATAGTTCTCAAGCATGTATCCTAAAATCTAAAAAGAGAAATTACTCTGACTTTGTCATAAATTATTAGGATAAATGATGCAGTTATTATGCAGAGTATTATTTTGAATGCCATGTGAATATTATGTGTCATATAAGATGAATGTTGTGTTCTGTAATGGTTTATGTATCATATGTTATAAATATAATGTATTATTGTGAATGGCATGTAAATATTGTCATTAATTATTGAAAATGTAATTTAATGTTATGATCATAATGAGTGTTATGATGGAACATATTATGATGGGGAAGTCGTGGCCTAATGGTTAGAAAGTCGGGCTCGTAACCTAAAGGTTGCGAGTTCGAGTCTCTGGTCCGGCATGAATTGTGGGTGGGGGAAGTGAATAACCAGCGCTCTCTTCCACCTTCAATACCACGACTGAGGTGCCCTTGAGCAAGGCACCGAACCCCCAACTGCTCTCCGGGCGCCGCAGCATAAATGGCTGCCCACTGCTCCGGGTGTGTGTTCACAGTGTGTGTGTGCGTGCACTTAGGATGGGTTAAATGCAGAGCACTAATTCCTAGTATGGGTCACCATACTTGGCCACATGTCACTTCACACTTTTTTTTGTCTTTTTTTTTTTGAATGTCATATTACAAATGTTAAATATGTTGTGAAAGGCATGTATTATTATGAATGTAATTTAATGTTAAATATCATGCCATGAATGTCAATGTGATGAATGTAATATACTGTCTAAATGCCATGTACGTAATGTTATTTTTGCTACATGATCATTTCAGCTATGCCTGGTATGCAGTGTTATAAATCTATTATTATGGGAATGTCATTTAATATGATTGTTTTATCATGTCATGTAATATCACAAATGTCATGTAATGTTGTGAAAGTCATGTATTATGAATGTCATTTAATGTTATGAATATTATATTATTTAATAGACTATTATGAACATTATAACTGTTAATGTTATAAATTTGATATGAATGTCATGCACTTATAATGTAATGTTATGCTTTGCTATAATTTGAGTCAATGGGTGTTTTGAGCGTTATGCAGTATTATAAATGTCATACTTTATCATGTTTTGAATGTTATGCAATATTACAAATAGTAGGCTATGCAATGTTTTTGAATGGCACGTATTATGTAATTTAGTGTTAAGAATGCCATGTCATCCCTGTCAGTGTTAAGCTACACATTTCAGGACATGTTATGTTATAAATCAATACTGTTTCAGAATCAGAATCAGAATCAGATTCAACAGAATCAATTATGGTTGATGAAAGCAAATTATGATGTCGACTGGCCAACCAACCAAACAGCCACTTATAATAGCAGACAGCAGCTAGGTTTGCCCTGAAATATCTCACACATATTCAGTGATATCAACTGTCTACTGAAGATGCAATGACTCTATGCACTGAGATTTGTAAACTAGGGCTGTGCTGACACAGTCATATATACATAGATGTTGACTACTAGTCCCAACAGTCCACGTCTGCAGTGCAATAGTCTATTTTCAACTTTTCGAATATTATTTCATTTGGATGAATATGTAATAGAAGACATGTTTCCTGTTTTTATTGAAATTTAAGCAGTCCAGGTCCTCTGAATAACTTGAAAAGTTACAAAAGTAAGTGGAAAACTGGCAAGAAACATGTTTACGTTACAAAAACTGAAACATAATAAAAATTGTATATGGAATCGAGTAGGTGAAAGGATGGTTCCGCTTAGTGTGACACCAACTGTCAAATGCGGAGGAGGATTCGTGATGGTCTCTGACTCTTTTGCTGGATCCAGAGTCTGTGACTTACACAGTAAGTGTCAGCCTGAACCAAAAAGACTACCACAGCATTTTGAACTGGACACAAGCGTGAAAGCAATGCTATACCTACTGTACAAGTGCAACACATTTTTGGGAACTTTGCAAGTGCTGAGAATAGCTTTACAAACACTATTTGATTTTCATCGGCTGTTATATCAGCAAAAGAAATTTAGATTACATTTTGATTTCCTTATTTCTCCGGTTGAGCATTTTTTGTATGCTTTAACTTCAAAGTATATTAAACTGTGTAAATTTCAATACAAACTGAACAAATTAGGTTTTCAACACTTTTGACAAGTTGTGTTTATTGATTCTTCTCAGAATCCTTATACTCGGGATCCTTATTCAAGAAAAGAATGTGAAATCTGACCATTAAATTATCATTCATATGTCTGAGGTTGGTAAGATGTTATTGAAAGAAGTCTCTTATGCTTATTAAGGCTCCATTTATGTGATCAAATATGCAGTAAAGGCACTAATACTGTGAAACATTATTACAATTTAAGAGGTCTTCTATTTTAAAGGGGTCATATGTTGCGATTTCATGTTTTCCTTTCTCTTTGGAGTGTTACAAGTCTTGGTGCATAAAGAAGATCTGTAAATTAGCAAAGACTTAAGTCTCAAATCCAAAGAGTTATTCTTTATAAAAAGTTAAGAGTCAGCCACACCTACATAAAACGTCTCGTTCGAACACGCCCCAAATATCTACTTCACTATGTGGGAAGATTTGCATAACGCCGCCCAAATGTTCACGCAAAGAAAGAAGGCATAACTTTTATTCTCACTGTAGTATTGTTACCACCACCATGTCGTGAAGACGCTGTGTGCTTCGTTGTGAAAGCGAAACTACTTTGTTTGGTCTTCCAAAAGAGGACGATATCCGCTTCGTCATGCCTAGAGCTGATCCGTGCTGGTCGCTGAGGGAATACATCAACTTAGTGTTGTGGATTGCCGGATCAGCTTTCACCGTTTTCACCGCTCCTCCTTAGCCGGGCGCGCCGTTCTCGACCCGCCGCCTCAGCTCACTCTTGCCCAGCCTCAGCTCACGCTAAGCCGCTGTATGTTTCGTTGTGAAAGCGAAACTACTTTGTTTGGTCTTCCAAAAGAGGACGATATCCACTTCGTCATGCCCTAGAGCTGATCTGTGCTGGTCGCTGAAGAAATACTACAAAACTTAGTGCTGTGGATCGCCGGCACATTTTATGGAGGACTGTTTACTGATCCTGGGAGAGTAACGTTAGACTAAAAGGCAGTTCTGACTCACGTAAGTACGTTTTCTTTTATCATTTGCCACTGATGATTCAAACGCGAGTTTTAGGCAGTGGGGAGTAGCAATTGTTGTTTGTCATTTCTCCGATCACACATGCAGACAGGGTTTTATGTTTACACGGCACGATGCAACGCAACGCGTAAAAAGACAGTCATTATAATCAGTAATTATGTCCCCACTGGATGCAACAAATGCCTCGTTTGTAATGGGTTTTAATGTTTTTGTCTTGTCGCTCCGGCCGGGACACGGCATCAACAGTATGGTAAGGGGCGTAACATTTCCGTCACACGCTTGAGGTATTCGGCCAATCACAACGCACTGGATAGCTGGCCAATCAGAGCACACCTCGCTTTTTCAGACCGATGAGCTTTGTAAAAATCGAAGCGTTTCAAAAGGCGGGGCATAGAGGAGAAACAACAATGTACAATGTGGAAAATAATGTTTTTTTTTTTTACTTAAAACCGCATAAACACATTTCATTACACCAAATACACAAAATAATGTTCTTTTTAGCAGCATCATATGACCCTTTAAAGATATTTAAAATATAATTTATTTCTGTGATGGTAAAGCTGAATTTCAGCAGCCATTACTCCAGTTTCAGTGTCACATAATCCTTCAGAAAACATTCTAATATGCCGATTTGCTGCTCAGGAAAGTATCAATTTTAAAATATATATATTTTACTGACCCCAAACTTTTGAATGGAAAAGCATGCTTGCATCTAGAATATACCATTAGAAAGTTGTGCTAACCCTCTCTTATCCAAATGAAAGCGGCACAGCACCACTCTTCACTCAAAATGATCCACAGAGACTTCTCTAAGATAATGTTTTACTTCCTGTGGCATGCTGGCACTCAATCGATAGCTCTTCTCAGAGGACTCAAAGTCTGATGGAGAAGCTAGAACAGCCCGTTCTGTTGGACAAAGACCCAGCCATCGGTACGAGACAAACCTGATCCTTGTGGGACCACTAAATCTGTTGTAGTCAGATTGCATCTAGTTTTATGGGACTATGTTCCAGACGATTCTCTGCAATCATTCAGTTTTGACAGGAAGACGTCCTATTTTAAATCAGAATCATGAATATTGGGAATCTGATCAGCCATTAAAACATTACTTATACTGTAGGTAGTGATGCATGATATTAATGATGATATTAATGATGATAATTATTGCCATGATACGGAGGATAACCAATAAATGGCCAATATCAAAACTCTATTCTGTGTAAAAATAAAACACAAAAACATAAAATCAAGAACTTCAAATGCTAGAAGTGAATTTAGGCGACACAACACACACATAACGCACAGTGAAAAAAATGGATATTTATTTTGAGTTGGGTTAGTCTGTTTAATCATAACATAACATTAAAACTGTAATCATGTATATATTCTCACACTAAATCTCCAAGTAATTATATATATATATCATTTTTTTAATGAGTAATCATAGTTGCAGATATTGATCATATACTTTACAGCTGGGATGTGGGTAAAAGCATTAGCATAGCTACTTCAGGAATTTAAGAGGGAAAAAGCTGTTAATTGCGTTAATTTGTTTTTAATGTAAAAATACAGTAAATTATCAATTAAATATACAATACTGACTGATACCAATAAATTAATTCTCTAACATTGGCCAGTAACCATTACTGAACTGATATATCTTCTCCCTTTCTATAGAGAGGGAAAAGAATGACCACATGCTCTTGTTTGCCCTTCTGCTCATATTTCCACTGGTCTTCCAGCAGTATTTTCCTTTTTTTATTTGTGTTTGTTTTTCCTTCCTCTCCATTAAGCTTCTATGCTGAGGTCTCGCGGAACATGCATTGTTTGTTAGCAGCCTGGGCAAACAGAAAAATACTCTGCTACACATGAGAGATACAGTAACTGCTGGATAAAAGCCGAAGATGGAGGGCTGGAGGACATACTGTACTAAAACCCAAAATGCCCATTAACCCCTATTCATTTCCCAAACCAACAGCATTTGCTGTTATATCGAAACTCCTTCCTTTTGTTAGAGAGATAGTTCAGTTCAGCTTCACCGCGTTCCTTTAGATTTGCTGACTTGCCTTCTTTTTGTGCTCTGTGATTCTCTCTTTTGGCAGCCTGCAGCAGTGTGTTCTCATAAACAAACACTCACTCAGTGATGTCTGCAGACGGGACACTCCCTGCATACCAACTATCTCCCTACCTCTTATCTGGCTCTCATTCTGTCAGCTACATCGCATGTTTAACATTACTAGCCTCCAATCACAAGCTGCATTCTCAAATGTTTGCCCTCCCTCAGCCTCTCGCAGGCAGTTTGCAGCAATAAAAGTGGCCCTCTTTTGACTTTGAGATCTCAAAATGGCCTTTACAACTTTTCAGATGTAGGAAACATCACTTGATGGCTCAATCTAAAATGAAATCGTGAAAGCCACAGTAGCTTTTTCAGTGAAACACGTTACAGGATTGTAAACAGGTCGACCAGACACTGCAGATTATCCATCAACGCAAACTTACTGTCACTCCAAAGAAGTTGGTTTCATTCATCACGTCCAGGACCATTTTGCCCACCTCGCGGTCATCCACCGTGAAGTTGTGATACATGTCGTGCCTCTCCTTGTGCCTGAGGAGCTCCATGACGCGTGTGAGGGTCTTCGCAATCACCCAGATGCCATCGTAGGCAAAGCCGTGGAACTTGCTGGCCTCCACTCCTTTCTGCTCTCGCTCGCGGTTATACTCCCTCTCGTACTCCTGTGGCGTCTGAAGACAGATTGATAAAGCAGCACTGTTTTAAATTTTGGGTGATTCACAAAAAAGGACCCACAAGAAAATAAAAGAGAAATCTTTTAAAAATCTACTTTTGAACCCTGTTCTTATTAGATCTTAGAAATCACTATTTGTGTTCCATGTGGTTTCAAAATTTTTTAAACCATCATATTAAACATTGATTTTTAATTACAAAATGAACCAGTTGGTGTAACGTTCAATTAAAAGTCTGTTATTCTCACCAAGGTTGCATTAATTTGATCAATAATACAATAAAAACACTAATATTGTGAAATACTATTACAGTTTTAATAAACATGCTCTATACAGTATATATTTTAAAATGTAATTTATTGTTATGGCAAAGCTGAATTTTCAGCATTTGTTACTCCAGTCTTCAGTGTCACAGGAGGAAATCATTCTAATATGCTGATTTGCTGCTCAAGAAAGCTTTCTTATTATTATCAATAATTAAAATGGTAGTGCATTGATTATATGCAATAAAAAACATCTATACTTAATTTTAAAATTTTATTTAATAAAGAAGCAGTGTAATGATCAAGTAAAAAGAAAAAAAAATCTTCCTTGCATCTTGAATTATCAAAAATGTTGATCAAGGTTATGAAAATGTATTTTTAAAAAATGTCATAATTATGGTCATACATATCAATAAGTTTGGTAAAACAGATAAACTACTGCCAAATCAGTGCTAACCAACATAAACCAGCCTAGACGTGCTGGTCCAAGCCGGTCATTTCAACAGGGAAATCTGAGAAAAGCTCAGAGTAAGAATCTATTGAAACTGAAATTCAATTCAACTGCAATGCATCATTTTTCCTTTCCACATGCTGGAATTTGTTTCTGTCAGAAATCAGAAATGTCATTCATAACTCCTGAGATCCCACTGCATTACAGACACTCACTCTTCCTGATATTCCTTTAATCTGTTTGGCACTGAGAGGCTCAAAATCCACACTGATATAGCCCTCCATGGCTGTCAGCAGCTTCTTAGTGGTACAGTTTGTGGAGTTCGCCTGTTCCCACCAGTTCCCCTGGTACCATCCTGGGATGATCCACTGGTACTTACTGCCATACATGTTCAGGTTGTGCTGGCGCACACACAAGGAAACAAAATACATGACTACAGTCTTCAATGTTAAAGGGGGGTCCCCCTATTATGCCTTTTACAAAGTCTTGATTTTGTTTTGGGGGTGTTACTAGAACAGGCTCTCATACTAGGTTATTTTTCACATATTTTACATTATACAAACACCTCTCTCCCCAGTCTGGCATGAAAGGCTCGAATAGTTCCTGTATCAAATGAAAACCCGCCTTCTGAAATACGAAATGTGCTGTGATTGTTAGCTGGGCCAGTGTGTGTTGTGATTTGCACTCGGCGGCTGGTCGGGAAATGTCAGGCCCCTTACCATAGCCGCCTGCGAGCTTCAGTGTAAATAGTGCGTCAAAATCAAATCAATTTGAGAGCGATTTAAACCCGGATGATTGTAACCACACTAAGTTCGTCTTCCTTGGGAAAGCTAGCGTGTCTCCGAAATAGTGATAACACTCGGTGCCTTCTCTAGTGCAGCTCAACCAGATCTCATCACATTCGTCGATATTTGTGATATCACAAATCCCGGAAATATGCGTTGTAGTCCAAACGAGTCGTGCGTTGTAGTTTTTGAAAAGTGATTTCAGTTAAACAAAATATCTCCTTTTGAAGTGAACTTTAAACTTTGCATATCTTTTTTATGCTCAAACAGCAACATTACAGACTAACTTACACAGCAGAAGACTTTAGAGGCCAGATTCTCATCAAACTGACCGATGATGATCCGGACATCATTATCCTATAGACAGGGGACATAGAGAACAAAATAAAACAAGTAGTTAATGGCTAAAGAGATTTACATAAAACATATGTTGAAAGGTGGCTGAGAGAAAAGGTGCAGCTTTTCTCATGAAAAAATATGTAAGCATCTTCCAAAAATGCAGCTAAGGTGTGTTGCTTTCATAGGTGAGACATATTAACACCAAGTGTATTACAGAGAAACAGTATCAGCAGTGTGAATTGCTTCATATCCAGAGAAAAACAGAAATCTGCATCTGTAACCAGCATTCACGCTGCATGTTTGAGTCTGTAAACAATCCAGTCCACTTCAGCATTGTGTTTCCACCTCATCCGGTTCTGCATCACTGAGAATCAATCCATCACTGGAACAAGATTTCTATACACATGAAGCCAAAACTGAACCCACAAAAAAGAAATAAAAGCTCAGAACGCATCTGTCATGTGCTAAAGGCCATGCTAACACAACAAGACCTACGTATTCTTCAGAGGTTATTAAGTATCATTTTTCTCATTCTGCATATCAGGATGTAATAATATCCCTCCCCGCCCTCTTAACTATACTGCCCTTGATTCCAGCAAATGGCAATGAAAATTTCAGGTGGAAGTCAGTCTTGTTTGAGGGGTGTCACGGCCCAATCCATCATAAGACGTGTCACAGCTGCCAGGATATTGAAATGCCCACCAGCGACTTTAAGAAATCATCTCTGAATCTATTTTTCGCTTTTACCTCTTGGAATGTTATCCTCAAGCACCAGGCTACAGGAAGAGCATTTAACATGCACAGCTAATGAGCTGCTCAAGATGAAAACTATCATGTTCAAGCAGGAGTGAAAATAATGACTCCAGTGGGTGGGATAGCATTTTGTCGACAGCTCTGAAAACAGCAGCATTTACAGGTAAGATCACAGCAGATGCATTAAATCTGATCCCAGACCTGCTCTAAACTCGGGAACAATGACATAAACGACGTTCGCAGTGGGGCTGCATTCAAACATTGTTTGAAAATGCATGTGTGGCCTGTGGTAAACGGTTTCGTTGAGACGTTTCTCAGAGAGTCTCATTTGCCACAATACCACCCTCAGCACTTCAGCAGTGCCAAAGAACATGCTGAGATATTGGAGCTATTGTGTGAAATACTCCCGCTTCCCTTTTCAGGACCAACCGCTTGGGTCAGGCGCTTCTTGCTTCACAATCAGCAGCCGTTACAAACCCTGCTGCCGCTCCCGACGGCGTGGGCACTTAACCTGAATCCCTCCAGCTGTGTAAGTGGCTCCAGCTGTCCTGAAGTCCTGGCAGACACAAGCTTCTTCCAGCCAGGCAAAATGGAGGCTGGATCCACGCCAGGCTGCCCCAGAACCTCAGTCACCACTCGCTTTGCTTTTATGAAGACCATGGTTGTGAGACTTTCCCACATTTACACAGCGAATGGTAACCCACCTATACAGTGGATCTGAGTTTCAAAAATCTCAACATTTTGTTTATATGGATTTATATAATGCAAAACTGTCTCCCTGTCGCCCTGTGCACAGTCATGTCAATGTGAAATATAATGTTGAATTTACAGACTCTAAGAGTTGCTGTCAACTGGTGAAAAATCTGACCATGCAGAATTTGAAGAAACAGGTCTTTAGCAGTTCGTTGCTATTTGGGGAATTGCCATAATGGAGGTACTAAGTCAGGCAGGTAATAGAAGTTATAATAGTTTCACGGTGTAAAAAAATTACTCAGCAAAAAAAGGTGGAAACAAACCTTTAGGTGGAAATTGCAAAGTAAGAGAAGCAGCAGACAACAATGGAACAATGGCTATTCAGAGCACAAACACACTCGAATTAATTGCTCATGGCATTCTTGCCACTTTATGTTTATGATGATGACTAAGAAAACTTTTTAGTATTCTCTTTAAGAGTCATCCAAAGCTAAAGCTGCAATGGTTAAACAACGACATCACAACTCATTAGAATATCATTAGCATATCACATGATTACAGAGTCAGCTTCTCACTGTTTACACAAATGTGGAAAAATTGTGTTACATCTTTAACTATGATATATTGTATATTTGTATTTGCATATATAATTAAAAAGGAACTGTCAAAGTATAATGTGACTGAACTGAAAACAAGGAATACACTACATTTTCTATTTAAAAAAACGAAAAATTAATTTGAAACAAAATTCTTTTGCATTACATAAAAACACAAATGAGATTTAAATTTTTGTCATATTTTGGTCCAATTTCAGTACAAACATCATTAAAATGAGACAAATTTACATGAGAAGCCGAAGTGCATAAGATATTAAAACTCATGTTTTTTGAATATATCTAAAATTCAACTTTTTTTTTTTGACCCCACTGACATTTTTCCCTCTTATTTTAGGCACAAATGTAACAAAATTCAGGGATATATATAGACATGCATATTATGTGTATAACTGAGTGGGACATTGTGCACTGTAAGCTCCCTTGTGAGCTCCCTTACCTTCAGTTTCTTCACATTCACACAGGGATCATTAGAGAAACTCTCAGTGTCTGCAATCTGGATGTCTGCCTTCTCCAGCTCATTGGTCAAATCATTCCGTACCTGTCAGAGAGAGAGAGAGAATGAGTGAGAGAGGGAACTAGAAATGAAAGAGAACTGAATGAAAGCAGAGTTTGTGGATGGCAAACCACCCAGAAAAGTACCCAATCAAAGGCAGCACTCCCTTGCTCTGATACATGTCTCAATTCACTCTAATCTCCTGCCGATCTGACGTTCCCCCTGCATCCCAATCAGCCTGGAGCATCCGTGGAACTCTTTCCACCAGAGGTCCCACTGGGCTTTGGATAAAACACGACTCCAACCAGCTTTGCTCCCCACAGACTTAATCCATCCTTGTCCATGGATGCTTTTGAAAAATGGACCAGTTCCTTGTAAATAAAGTCTCAATACCTCCCGCCCTCGACAAAGATTTATGGCGTGAGAATCAAAGCATATACTATATTGAGCTCCGGTGTATTGTGTAATACAAAGGGTGTTCACAAAGGGTTCATACTCTCAAATCTATCACTCCAAAAATTCCAACCCATTGACAAAACATTTGGGTCACACATATCACCCAGAAATTCAATTGAACATGGGCCAAAATCAAAATATGCTGTGCTGTTAAAGATCACAATTATAGTATGGTACATTGTAAAACACTCTCAGAGAAGCTTCATCTTTAAACTCATTCTTTCAAATGCAGTTATACTCATTAAGATGGACATCTTTGCCTGTTGCGTCATGAGTTTTCTTAGCATCTCACACCATAACTACTGTTTTAAAGATGTCTTTAAAGATAAAAGTACCCAAATTAGTTTGATGTTGTGGTTTTGTTCTAAATAGTGGAACTGAACCACTATTAATGATGTATGAATTGGTCCAACTGTGTATTTATGTTTTCTCACTCATTTTCCTGACAATGTGACTGACGCACTGCAAGCAGAGAGAATTTGTATCTCATTTCCACTTGCCTTCAGCAGAAATTGACTCCCGCTTTCTTTTGAACCTCTGCATTACATTTGTGCCAAATGCATGTGTCGTTCTGTACAGGTGCTTTGGAAAAAACAAACAAACAAATTTCAAAATCCAAAGTACAAAAGTGAGGAGAGCATCAATCAAACCAATACTTTATATTATTCAGCTGTGGTTCATTGAATTGTTCAAAAGTAACAGTAAAGACATTTATAATGTTACAAAAGATTTCTATTTCAAACAAATGCTGTCCTTTTGAACTTTCACTTGAACTTTCAAAAAATCCTGAAAAAATTATATCACAGTTTCTACAAAAATATTTAAAGCGCACCAAGTGAATCTTGCAAACATGAATTATATAGCAGAGAATGTTTCTTGAGCACAAAATTCCCACATCAGAACATTAGAAAGATTTCGGATGGATCATGTATATATTCATTACATTTGATTTAAAATTGAAAACAGTTCTTTTAACTTGTAATAATATTTAAACATATGGTAAATAAATACATATTTAGATCTGTTTAAACATGCTTTGTAAGATGGCATTCTCTATAAGCTAACTACTTATGATCCGATCACTCGAGACGGATGTTAAAACCAGGAGTAAACAGGGCAATGTCAGATTGTGACAGAATCCTGAACTCATTCTGCCAGACATTACCTGAAAAGCCTGTCTGATCCACATTGTCTTGATTACTGATGCGGTGAGCATATTTGTAGCTTAACGCTGGCAGATCCTGGAAACGTTGCACATGAGCAAGTTTGTGTGTGTGTGTGTGTGTGTGTGCGGCTGTACGTGCGGATCTCATGAGCATGTATACACAATACACAAGTGTATGCTTGTGTGTGAGCACAAGAGACCACCTGATGGGAAGATTTAAGCAAGAGGAAAGAGAGACAGAAAGAGAAAGAGACACAGAGAGGCAGGGGGTGGGTGCTGTGCAGTAAAGGACCTCTAAAGGATTATGGGATTTGAGAGCTGTCCTAAAGCTGAGGAGAAATGAGCATGATGTGCCACCGGAGCACCTAATCACATAATGCATATGACGACCCCTGTCCACATATACGCGTATAGAGAAAAAAGGTAAACAGGACAGACGACCATGAACCAGGTAGAGAGACACAAGAGCACAACACTGGGTGTCAAGAAGCTCTGCGGGCTAATTTACCATAAACACAGACATTATTCTCCATCTCACTCGGATACGCAAAACCACCTAGGCATACTGGCCGAATGCCCCAACACTTAATGTGTCCAAAAGAAGACCATTGTCCAGGTTTCACTACTATATAATTGATATAATATATATATATATATATATATATATATACTGTAAG
>JADLZN010007493.1:0-21061 GCA_018155175.1 Sinocyclocheilus anophthalmus
AAATTTTAAATTTTAAAAATGTAACGCACAACAAAAATCACTAAAGCCGTAACTAAACTGAAAACAGAAAATATAAAAACAAAAACTATTTCAAAATCAAAAAAAAATGTATAATAGTATCTCAGTGATACTAAAATAACACTGAAAATGTATTAAACACAAACCAAAAAATAAATTCTTTCAAGGACATAATTGGAAGATTTCTATTGCTCGTGCGTAATCTGTGTAAAATATGTACGATTTTAAATTCCTTTGGCAGGGAGATAGTATTTGCTTGTGGGTTTTTTTGACCCACACCACACATTGACACACAAACACACACACACACACACACCACCCACACAACACACACACAAGCCTCTATAGTAACAGTATCAGAGTGTAAATAAATCATTTCTCCTTTAAGGGAAATTTAAACCAAGGAAAGAGCTGACAGATTCACCAACACAAAAACATACAAGCCTGCTAGCGAGGGAGCGAGGGATCAGCGGGACGAGCTGCTGCGCTCTCAGCGTGTGTCGGAGGTGTCAGGCCTCCATATGTGAACACTGAGTGCCTGCCGCACATCTAAACAGATGAATATTTAACACGGGGTCAATGAACTCACAGACGGACCTTCTCATTATTTCGCTTATCAGCAGCGCCGCAGAGAACGCTAACGACAGCAACCACACCACACAAAACTGGCCACTTTCCACCGTAAAACACTAGATATGTATATAAGTACCTAAATCACACACATATTATTGAAGTTTAGCATGTTTGTAACACACACGCTATAAACGCCACACTAACACCTTATTTATTAGCCAATTATTTGATAAGAATGCTTTTACATTTGTACATTACTCACCACTCCTAAACCTGTTACGCTTGACCTGTTTGTTTATTCATTCACAATGAAAATGACTGCATTTGAATCTATTTCTGACAGATGGAGGTTATACTGTACATGCAAACCAAAAATCTATTATTTTGGATTAGCATGTTAAGCATGTTCTGTTTTTATGTTCTCACAAAATGACATTTTCAGTTCCATCTACTGAATTTTTACCATAGTCAGAAAATCTTACTGTGTTGACAAAATAAGCCCATTTTGCACATCACACATGTTAAATGAAGCAGCCTTAGTGCTATTTTTTTTACATTTTATTTATTGCATAAATATGAATAGGACATACAATTAGGATTTTTTAAAATAAAACAGTAGATTATATTGTTTGGGGCTGATGTCATGGTATGCACACGTGTAAAAAAAAAGTTATTGTTTTTTGGGGCATTGTAACAAAAACTATTTCAATCTTGCTTTATCTTTGCCAATTATTTGTGAAATTTACTAGCAATTTCTGAGTGAAAATTGTAAGTCACATACCAATTATATAGATAATTGCTTAAAAATATCTAAATTGTTATTGTACTATACTAATATTGCTTTTTAAAAACATATACAACTCTGTTATCACATACTATAGTAAATCAAAAACAACGAGCAACCAGTTAAAGTTCCCTGGCGGCTAAATGATTTCATCCCTCTACAACTACTGTGTCAGAGGAGGTTTGTGTGCCACTACAGCAAATTACGCTCCCGCAATTCTCCCTGCTCCCTCTTTATTGAACATTATAGAGTGTGAGATTAGAACAGGGACGGAGGAGAAGAGAAAAACACTGAGTGGAGGAATGGAGGTCCATTTAGCACCCATAATCAGCCGACAAATGAAAGCAGCGGCGTAAGCGCTGGACACTGTTGCATCATTTACAGACAGCGTAACTCAGATGCAGTGACCGCAGCCTCAAGAACGTTCATCTGACTGTATACGCTTTGCATTTTCAACGTTTCAGTTGTACAGCTTCAGAACATGAACTGCTAATTGCATTTGATCTGAATTATAATGTCTATTTCATCAAATATGACACAAAAAGTGCAACAAAGAGCAGCGACAACAAACTGCATTATCTTTTTAGAAGCCAAATCGGGAGATTTCTTCTCCTTATACAAATTATTTGATTCCCTAGAAACAGAAATCTGATTAGGATTGTCTTTCAATTTCCTGACTCTGACAACCCACTAACCTAATTACCCGCTGGTCCCCGTGGTCCTACTCTTCCTCGCAAACTCCGGGAGATCATTTGATGGTTGCTAAGTCGCAGTGAAATCTCATTTCTCCTAACTACAATTTTAATATTTTTATTGATAGTTACAGACGGTGGGGAGCGAGATAAAATGATTTTGAATTATGCTAAAGATTGGATTGACTAAACGCACTGTAAATATAATTTAAATCTGGCCCAAATGGTTTGACTTAACAAGCTTATTATTACAAAATACCTAAAGGACATAACTTTAGTGCTAAACAAAGGCATATTCTCATTCTCTGTCACAGTCTTGTTGCTGAAATTGTCATGCCAAAAAATCTGGAATATAATGCCAATGTTATTAACGTTAAATAGATTAAATACAAAATGGTCTAGTTTTGCTCATGACGAGGGAAAATCTCCATGCTGAAGCTAGTCTCAGCTGGTTTAGTTAGTCTCCCCAAACCATTCTAAAACATCAAACTAGGTCAGATAAAACCGGCAAACCACCTCAGGCTGGTTTAAGCTGTTTTTTTCTTCCTGTATTGTACATGGTTTTCTCTAAAGCTCTTGTGGACTGGGATTCAGATGGAGAAACGCTCCATGTCACATGCTACCATCAGCCATCGCAAAGCCGGTGTGAAGATTCAGAGGTACATAGGTGCCTGTTTTAATTAGAACAGTAAGTGTCATAATTAAACAGATGCTGGCAGGAATTAAACCTTGGCACTATCTAGTTTCCCGTTACACCCGGAGCAAAATGGTCAGGGTGAGGGAAAGTGAGGGAAAGAGATGAAAGAAAAAGGCTGATTTGTAACGGATCTGTGTGTTATGAGGCCTTTAGAGTGCAACCTCAACTGGTTCAATAAGTACAACATGTTTTGTGAAATTACACCTATACAGTCAAATCAGATCAAGAACATATTTACAGTTTTATCTGCATTGTGAATTAGAGGATGAGACTCATTAGAGCATGTTTTTCCAATGCAAAGCAAATGTTTGTCCTCTTCATAATGTTTCATTAAAAAAAGTAGTAACTTTCACACCAGTATTCAAACCCAATTTGAAAGTCCTACGTTGGGTGCCAGCTTTTCTGTTTCTCGCAGTGGAAGTAAAATGAGTTATGAATGCCATTTCATGTTAATGTTAAGACCATGAGAGCACAGAATGTATCTTTTGGATGAGTTCATTTGCTGCTTACGCCACATCAGAGGATCTGTCTGATTTATAATGGACGGATCAGTAGGCTTGCCGTGATAGACGGTGCTGACAGTGATACCGATGTTAAGCCGCAACACCAGTTACGTCACTTGCCCACCGCGTCACCGACCCCCACCGTCGTTTAGATTTTTTATAGTAATAAAAATAATTTAGTTCAGTAAAAGAACAGACACTACAATTAAAAACTGAACGCGGCTGCTCAATGCAGCGTGTTGAACGACAACTGCATCACAGATCAGATTTAATTTCTCCAGAGAGGAGAGCGACTGATGGAAGCGTGAGGCGAGGTGAGAGACAAGACATGGCGGATGATTAGTTTCGAAAACAGGAGATGCAAACTAGCTGTTTGGCAATATTTGGATTTTGAAAAGTTGTGACTTCTGCCGTTTATTAAGCTGATTTTGGAAGTTTTGTAAACCTTTGTTTCTTATTTAATTGGTTCCACCTTGTTTGTGATTTTTACTTTATTTAAACTTTGTGTCATTTATTTATTTTATTTGACATCAAGGTGTATATCGTGCCTCCAAGCTTTCTTACTCGTTTAAACGTTCTACGTTTCTTATTTATTTGGTTATATATTATTACATGTTTACTTATTTCCAGTTTTGAATACCTATTTAAACTTTATGCAAGTTATCTGTTATTTTATATTAGACATAGCCTGCACTATAGCATGGTGTATTTTTATTCGTTTTATTAATAAAAGTTCTATGTTTTATATAAAAGCTAAAGTGAGTTTGACGTTGTATTTTGTTGTTGCATTCAAGCAACTGACGCAGAACTGCCACTAATTCGATGTGCACAGCGCTTTTAAGCTATTTAAAAGTGAAGGAAAGCAGTATTCAATCCCTATTTGAAAGCCCTACATTGGGCGCCAACTTTTCTGTTTCTTGCTGTAGTTAAGTAAAGTAAATTGAGTTGTGAATGCCTTTTCATATTGACAATAATAGCAGTGAATGCATCTTTTGGACGTTTCCACATGCATGAGAGGAATGAGTGGCTCAAACTGGAATATCTTCAATGAAACACGAGAGCGATGCGTTTCTGAAAGCGAGTATGTTTTACGGCGCTGACTGCCGCTGATTCACAGCGAGCGGATCTCGAATGTCGTTTCTTCAAAGCGAGCGTGGCGGTGTGGGAGAGAGAGAGGGCTTAGGGCCAGCGCTGAAGGCATCTGAGTGCGGATTAGCCCTCGGGCCCGTGACTGTGCGAGGGCCAGCTGACCCCGGGCTCCTTTTCCTCTCTCAAAACAACAATCCCCTCTTGAGCAAAGCCCCTACAAAAGGGCCTGTCCACACTCCTGTCGGTGGTTCGCCGCGGGTAGCTGGACTTGGCAGGGGCCCTTATTTTTGGTGGTCTCACCTGTTCATCTGGGCGAGGGGAAAGTGTCAGCGTGGCTGGGATGGTTGGCAGTGCCTCAGGGAGCTTAGGCTGACCCGTTTTTAGCTAGGAAATTCACAGGGCCATGTCCTAAGGCCACGGTGAACTCTATCTTTCATGGCTGCCGACAACACCCATCTGAACTGGCCTCACGTCAGCACTATTTCAAAGAGCCCTGCGTTTGGCATGCTCTTGGGCGCGTGGCATTTTTCCTCACGTACGGTGACGAGAGATACAGCGAGGAAACCGCAGAGCTGACATCTAACCCAAAAACACCTGTGCCGTGGCTTCTTCTAGCATGGCCGGACCCAATCAGGCACTCTTCCCAAAGACGGTGCCAACAAAAGGAGGAAACTCACACACTACAATCCTGCCAAAGGACAACTGAATGTTGCTCGCTGTGGGATGATGCACTTTCTGGAAAAACGTAAAAATCTGACCTTTAGGAGTACAACAACTCAACCTCAAAGGGATACCTTTACCCCTGCAAAATTCACAGTGGTACCTTAAAGGTACATATCACTACTCTATAGTACTTATATGCACCTTTTAGTGGTAGAAAGGTACAAAGTTGTCCCATTATGGGTACTGCCCCAGTAACAAGCTCCTAAAAGTACACATTTTGGGGAATGGGGAATTTTTCTTCTGAAAATGTCTTTAATTCAGCAATGTTGTTTTGAAACATCCAAAACTGTAAAATGACCATAAAGTCTACAATTTAAACAACTTTACAGTTCAAATAATACAAGTTTTGACCTAAAAAAAAGTATGATAAACGTATATTCGTTTCAGCCTTATCATTACTATGCATTGACTCATGAATTGGTCTGCACAAAACGCAGACGGGCTGAATGAACATCAAATTTCGACTTATGAAAATCAGAAAGTAAGCGTGGTTAACACCCGTACACAAAGCAGCGCTGTGCTTGAATACCCCGTACTGTTATCAGCCCTCATACGGCGACAATGCCATCAACGTGTCTGAATACAGTCAGTTCCCTTCAGATATACAATTATCTAGTGGCCTGACTCCTCTGATGGCACATGAATGGCATATTTTAATGTCAGAAAGGTGATGAGTTTACAGGTATGTTCTGAGATAGATCTGTCCAGTGGAAAAGTGCATTACACATCAAAATGGACTCTGTTTACTTTCTTATTTTTTCCTGCATAATCTCAACATGTTGGCGCACATGCACCATCCACCAGGCCAGAGCTCCAACATCCACACATCATATCTCATTGACAATCTTTTTTTTAATCAGACCCAACCATCCTTCCCCACACAGATGATTTGACTCATGATCTATTAAATCCAGTACGTGTCTACACTTTCTTTAGACTGCGAGTGTGTGTTTTGTGATCAGGCAGTCATCTGTCTCCCTGTAGAGATGATCTACAGTGTGTCGTCCTCGTCCAGCAGTGATCTAGGCTCTCTGGTGGAAAACACATGTTCACGCCTGCGGTAATCCTCTCACCTGTTCAGACGAGGCCTCGAGGGAAACCACCGCCACACACACACACACACGGTTCACACACTCGGATATGTGTCTTAAAGGAATCGTTCACATTGAATGAGCATTCAGTGGTCATTTATTCACACTCATGTCCTTCCAAAGTGTTATGTTTGGCAGAATGTCCAACAAACGTGGAAATAAGAGGCAAGTTTCAAAAAAGACACCACAAATGGATCATAACTAACAGAATAAATCACTATCCACTTTCATTGTATTTCTTTGTGAAGAACATAAAAACATAAGGCCAGAATCACAAGGGTGATTAAATGAAAAAATGTTTTGAGTTAAAGTAACTATTTGAACTTGTTGGTTGTGTATATAATGTCACAAAACACCAAAAAGTGCAACGATATTCTTCTGATGTCCAAAGCCAATATATCAGACACATATTGAGGCACGTCGTGCAGGACTGCTAATAGTGCGGTGTTATTCAGATTAAGGTTTATTTTTTTGTCCAGCGGACAAGCACATAATTCTCTATAGATTTTATGGCAGACGGAAACCAGACGTCTAGATGAGGCTTGAGAATGTGAGAGATGTGAGTCTTGTGGGTTTAAAGTCTTTGGATTACGTCAGTGTAATCTCTCAATAGTATCTGTTCCGTTCTTCCCAGCTCCGATTCGCTTCCATTGATCAGAGGGAAAAAACCTGTAGTCCCTGACATCTGAGTCCTCTTATTGATCACTTCCTGTTTTGAGGGAATGGAGCGGGTCCAGGACTATGCAGTAAATCTCACGACTGAAAACATGCTGCGCTCAGAATACGGGCCCTGCGCGGCTGATAAACTCTTTCGTTTTATCAGCTTTGTATTGATTCTTCTATCATTACTGATTAAAGTCATTTTTCTCTCCTCATGGTGGCTTTGTTAAGATCACTGTACTACTCACGTAATTATGGGTGATAAATACACCTGTGAATAAGCGAAACAAAAGAAAAGTCTATAGAGCACATTTAGTAATAATCAGCTTGTTTACGGAGAAAATAATTGTTCATATTCCCTATTCACACATAGACAACAAAACACCTCTAGTACTGGAAATAAACCGATGTTTCTATCAATTTTCACAATGTTGCTAATTATGTATTGGTTTATCAATATCTATTTTAATAGTCATTTCTTTCCCCTCAATAGTAAAGTACATCAATTTGTCTCAGCTACAGCTTAAAATCTGTGGGTGTAATTTTTTTAGTGTTTCTGAAAAAGTCTTTTATGATCACCAAGACTGCATTTATTTGATCATAAATACAGTAAATACAGTAATATTGTGAAATATTATAATGAATTACAATAGGGTTTCTCTGTGAATACTGTATCTGTTAAACTGTAATGTATTTCTGTGATGCGCAGCTGTATTTTCAGCATCATTACTCCAGTCTTCAGTGTCACATGATCTTCAGAACACATAATAATATGCTGATTTGATGCTCAAAAAACATTTCTTATTTTCAATGTGAACAGGTGTGCTGCTTCATATTTTTTTTGTGGAAATCCTGATAGGCTACATTTTTGTTCAGGGTTCTTTGATGAATAGAAAGTTCAAAAGAATAGCATTTATTTGAAATAGAAATATTTTGTAACATTATAAATGTCTTTACCTTCACTTTTGATCAATATAATGCATCCTTGATGAATCCGTGCGTGACTTTTGACGCAGATTATGTAGCAGCCTTTTAGTCCAAGATAAAAATGTGTTTTGAACAATTCTACATGAACAGAATTGCTTAAATTGAACAATTTGAACAAATTAATACTATTTAATAGTATTGTTATTTCTATTAAAACATGCATGTTACATTTATTTGTTGTAGTCTAATGAATATTTATTATTAAGTCAAAAAGCAGAAATAAAACATTAAATAAAACTCAGTTTTGTATACTGGTTATCACATGACTTTTATAATCCTTATCAGTTATAAAAACAATATCTCTATAAGAGACGCTCTTTCTTCAGGTTTGTCTCTGGTAAACGCAGCGTGAGAATTGGAGTTACGTCCTCAAACAGAAAGGAAAGTTTCCGACAGTTCACGCAGGTGCTGTCCTGTCCTGTAAAGTTATAATTAGGTGAGATGTCTGCATTGAGCGCGTGACCTTCGCTCGGCCGTGGCTCCGGTCGTACGGTGAGCGTAGACGTGGACAGACGTGACCCTCCGCCTCTCATTTCCTTGTCGCCTTGAAAGGCCTGATTGATTTGGCGCTCACGTAGAGTCGGATCGGAGACAGACAGTGACCTTGCACTTGAGGAGGGACGCGGGATGGCCAACAAGATGCCTGTTCATGTCATCCTATTCATTTGTGCAATGTATGAACATATTTCTATAATGTTGAAAAAGCTGGTTAAACTCTAAACACTAACACAGAACTGAAGTGGTTTCGCAGATGCTCAGTAACGTGTGGACTGACAGTGAGAAAGTGTTAGAAATGATCATTTCTGAAGAGGACAAAGCCAGCCAGTGAGAAAGACCTTGTGTGCTTACACAGGGCATCTAAGTCATGCTTAGTGCTGTCTGAAGTTGTCCTATTGTTGTCCTTAAAAAATTCTTATATTGTATTATATCAGGGCTATTATCATTAACTTAAAAAAAAATTGTAAAAAAAAAAATCCATCTAATACAACTAAAGCATAATAAATTAAACTTTTAAACTAAAAATGAATATAAACATACCGACATTAATATTATAATGCTAGATATCTATATATATATATATATATATATATAATATATATAATTTATAATTAATTGATATATATATATTAAAATGACAAAACACAACAATTCATTAAAACTTAAGTAAAATTCAACTGAACGCATAAAATCCAAAATAAAAATTAACAACCACAAACAACGTCAATACTTTTGCCTTCTTTCTCATTCTAGTATTTATTCTAGGTGAAAATATCTTAGTTGAGGTGTTCTAGTTTGCAGCTGAGAATAGAAGAATGTATTACTACTGTTTATTTCATCAAGATTACTTAATTGAGCAAAAGTGACAGTAAAACTTCCATAATGTTTAGAAAATATTTCCTATTTCTTTGACTCTTTCTATTCTCCCAAACAGTAAAAAATGCATCACAGTTTCCATAAAAATATTGTGCAGCACGACCATTATTCAACATTGATAATAATCAGAAATGTTTCTTGAGCAGCAGATCAGCATCTATCCAGCTGATTTCTTAGACAGTGTTCCCTGAATACTGAGGAATGATGCTGACCATACAGCTGCTCATCGATCATACGATACATCCAGTTTACAGAGATTCACATAGAAATAATATTTAACAATTTTACTGTACTTTGTGATCAAATACATGCAGCCTTGATGAGCAGAAGAGACTTATTTCAGAAATATTAAAAACAAAACATCTACAGTTTTGTTCACTCCTAACATCTCAAAGCCGCTGAAGTGCAGACACGTGCACTGATATCAATGATGCCGTCTGCTCCTTCATCTTATTGTTTAAGCTCCATTTTTTGCCTCGACACAGGTGATTCATTTCTGACAATCCCTCCCTATGTTCTGGGCTCTTATTCCTCCAGATAATATATTTGCATGAATTTTTCATCAGCGAGTAATGCGATTCATTCTCGGTGTCTCGTGCAATGGAGAGATCCGTTACTTCATTCAGCTCTATATAGACGGAAGAGCTTTCACAGATGGATTGTGGGTGAACTACACACATTACATTTCAGACCTGCTTCAAATCCAGCCCGTGCACACATGCTCTTATGCTACTCCTGCATGCACATCAGTGTCCATGCATTCACTGCATTAACATGAATACAGACATGAAAAAAGGGGAAAGTAAGAGAGAAAGAAATATCTGTGAGCCTATTTAATTGTCACAGACGTCCCACATGGCAGGACTTTAAAAAAGCATCCGCAGGAAGAGAGCTGAGATGTTCGGAAAACATTTAGCGGATCAATACGTCGGGGAGAGAGCGTGTGCTCTGGGACAGAAGCCTTTCCAGTCGGAATCCTGTTACACTTCTATTAGTCAGACGCACGGATCGACCTATTCAGCATATTTCTGTCTCTCTGCCCAACAGGCGCAATTATTTACTGCATGTGAGCGCGACTCGTGCCAGCAGCCCCTCAGGTCCAGCACTCTGACACGGGTCCACCGGAGCGCCAGCCAACAACATTTACGAGTCTAACATGGCTTGTGTGTCTCTGGCAAGCGCTGGCTTCATCTGGCGCTGCGCTCGGCTCTGATCGCTGTCGTATGTTTGATGGAGTCAGTACAGACCGTGTGACTGATTTAAAGGCCAACAAATGACATTACAAAGTAAAATGTGACCTAATGAAAGACCTGCTGAGGTGAACGGCGAATCATACTTCACACATGTACGTGAAGGAGAGCGAAACGCAAGCTCAACCTCAAACGCTGGCATGTTTGAAAGTGATCGAGAACGCGGTTTGTAATGAACAGCAGGTACAGGCGATACGTTCAACAAAAACTGTGTTCATCCTCTTCGTATTTTAGATTTTTCTTTGATGTTGAATAGATTTGTTCATGGCGGTGTTGTTACTGTTAACCAAAACTAGAACTCAAACAGTTTTCACTAAATAAAATGAATTGTAAATATTAGATGAAAAACTTAAACCTTCAAAAAAAAAAAAAGTAAACAAATTATTTTAAGAAACGGCGTGGAATAAACTGCCTGAAATAAACTAAAAGTTACAACCAAAATAAAAAATTTTAAACTATTAAACAATAGCACGCAAAATTACCATAATGAAAACTGAAAATATAAAAGTAAAAGTTAATTTAAAATATCAAAACAATACTACAATAATACTGTATATAAATACTAAAATAACACTTGTTGATGGCTTTTGAGGATGAGGGGTCACAAAACCTGTCCATGTTCATCTGTCTGACAAAAGACGAATTTTTGACACGATCTTCGACATCAACAACATAAGATAAGAGACGTGTTTCTCCGTCATTATACACACAGTCACTCTATTTTCCTATGCACGACTATAAGGCCAGTCTCTTGTCAGAGTTCAAGAAATCAATCAGATTGTTGCATAAATACATCAAAGCAACACATCTATGCATAATTAGAGTTTAAGGTGGTTGGTGTGATTATGGAGAAGGTCGAGAAGTTTAGGCCGGACTCAAAACGAAAATTATCCTCTTCCCTGGACGTGGCTTAAACCCAACCCTAAGAGATCTACCCTTGTACAAAGTTGACTAAACTGACCAAATATCCAGATCTAAGAGGAAACTATACTATTATAGTGTTTAGAAATATTTTGAATTAGTTGCATTAATATACTTTTTATTTTATTTTTAAAATAAGATAACATTTTAGTAATTTCTGTAATTTTAGTATTTGTTGTTTTATTATGACTTTTTAATAAAATAAGTTGTATTATTTATTTTGAAGAATATTTTATTTCAGTTAAAGTTCTTTTCATTTCATTTTTCATGTTTAAGGTTTTAGTTTTAGTTAACAATAACAACCCTAGAGCAAAAGTTGATAAAAAGGTTTAGAATATTAAAATAAGTGATCTTTCAAAATCATGCACCGACCAACGCATTTCTTCGCTCTTCCTGTGCAAGCTAGGCATCTGTCTGCTTTTAAAATCATCCTAAGCATAGTCCATCAGTCAGCGGTGTTGGTGGTAATGCATTGCAAGTAATGAAAGTTACATAATTAGATTACTTTTTTACCGATTCAGTATTCCTCAAAATGAATAAAAACAGTCAAATGCATAATTGCAAATCTGCCTTATAGTTTATTTAATCCTATTTTATTAACCAATGTCTTTGCTTCTGACTTTTGATGACCCAATTCAACCATTTGGATAAACATAACATTTGTGTTATAAGTGTTATAAGTTTTTTTTAATCATTTCACTTTTGGTGCGATAGGGCCTTTACATTTGCCAAAAATAGATATTTTTATATTAAAAACTAAATAACAAGCCCAGCCCAGATAAGAAAAAGTAATGCAATGCACTACTTTCCATAAAAAGTAACTAAGTAATGTAATTACTTACTTTTTTAGGGAGTCACGCAATATTGTAATGCATTACTTTTAAAAGCAACTTTCCCCTCACCTTCCTTCAGCATGCCCACTTTCAAGCACTTCATGAAGCGGCACGCCTGACAGGACTTGCGTCTTCTTTTCGTGATCTCGCACTCATTGGTGGCCGGACAGCTGTACTCGATGTTACCTGGTGAGAGACAAAGAGACAAGAGAAAAGTGAGGCGCTTTCCACTCGCAGGACCGTCCAAAAATAACCCAACGAAAACAAGCTAATGCAGGAGAGTTTTACAGCGCGCCACCGCATCCATCAAAGCGATCAAAAGAACGCTCTATAAATCACTTTATTTATAAAATCATCTTTTACTCAATTTGATAAATTGCCTGTGGCCGTGAGACACTACAGAACAGGGACAGCGTGTGCTGGACAGATGAAGAAACATGAGCCAACAAAACAGACGAGACAGGATTCAAAGCAAAAGATCCCTGCGCGCTCAGTGCTTCCATTCGAATCGCACCTCGCCAAATTACATTCACAAATTCAGTGCGCATTTGTGCAAGCGCTCGGCCCGCTTTACATAATACCCGACCCAAACCAGGCCGGATCTGCTGCTCGCTCGCTATTTACATAGAGAATAACCAGCTACTGATACATTATTCAAGCTGAGCGCTTCAGCGCTTGATACCTGCACAATAAAAGAGCCGTTTGAGTGGCATTGTGCGAGTAACAATAGGCAAAGTGCTTGATACACTCGGCCATTCTGCGTGTGTCTGTGTACATTTAACTGCGGCGAGGCATTTCAATTAGGACATGTATGGGTAATGGCAGGAGCGACGGCTAAATGCAGAATGACAGTCGGCAGACAGCGCTCTTGTTCTCGTGCGAGCGTGTGCTTTGAATGTCTATGCGGACGGCGCTCGCTCAATATATTCAGCCTTGTCTTGATCACTGAAGACGTTGTGCTGAATAAAAACAATATGCTCTCTGACATATACTGTACGGCTGAGGAAAACAACACTCGCTACAGGACGACGACGGGATTCGCCAGAAAACATCTCTAGAGCGGTATCTCTTGTGTCGATGAGTGTGCAACTTTTATATAGTTGGTAAATAGTGTCGATTTGGTGTGATGTGACAGAGCTAAATGGGTTGGTTCTGGCAAAGATTAATGCATTTCAGGTTTCCTTATTCATAACTAAATATCTATGTTTCAACTAGGGTGTATTTAGTGTAAATGTATATGTTCAATGTCACTCATTGAAACTGTTCACTAAAAATGTCTCACCGATTTTGTGCTAATTACGGCACTTATCAAATTATATAAGCACTACATAACACAAAACATGATTTTTTTGTTATTTAAAAACAAATAAGCAAGCCCAGCCCAGGTGACAGAAAGTAACACAAAAGTAACGCAATGCATTACTTTCCATAAAAAGTAAATAAGTAACGTAATTAGTTACTTTTTTTTTATGGAGTAGTGCAATATTGTAATGCATTACTTTTAAAAGTAACTTTCCCCAACACTGGTAATGTACATATTACACTGGATTAGTGCATAACATGCAGCTGGTACAGTTATACTGTGAATCTATTCGTTTTTTTCAACTGCTTACACACAAATACACAAAATACAAAATGCCTCACTCGTCTCTTACAAAATGAAGCGCTGCATTCAAAATATCACAAACACATCTCAAACACCTTTGCCATATTATTAATTCCTGTTAGATTTTTGTGTGTTGTGTTTTGCAAAAGTGTTTTATGAAATTGAAAACTGAGTCAAAGGCCGAGAATTAGTGTATGGTTTTGTAGATTTGGTGTGTGCTTCTGCTGTTTGAGTGTCAGCTTTCAGAAACTGTGTGACGAGTGAAGATTTAGTGTGCAAGCGGTTGAAAAGAACTGTAATGAACAGGTCAGTAAACCTCCTATATACATCGGTTGCAGATGAAGCTTCTCCATCAGTGTTCTTCTGCTCTGAAATCTTCCACAAGCGCTTCCATCCCCCATTCCCAACTTACGCAATTATGTTAACATTATTACACAGATCAAGTAGAGGGTCCCAAGATGTATTAAATAATTAGAAATTCCCCCCTTTTATCTGGGTTATACAAATCAGTATGCAGATGTAGCAGATCTCTTTGGATTTGGGGTAAATAAAGGTGTGCAAATGAATGTGATAAAGTCTGATCGCTCCTCTTTCTGTTTTCCCATTTGTTGTCACAATCAACTAAACAGCGCTAATCAAACACATTTCCTGTGCGTTTCCAGATAACAGATGCTTTTGATTCATGGTTTTCCCACAACTAGAATGTGCAGCGCCTCATTCCTCCTATCATCCTATCATATTTTCTGGAGAAGGAAAGGCTGAGACCTCCTCTTCTGGGACGCGTCCCTGCGGGATCATTATGGCAGGATGCGTCTTGAATTGCAGTGTTGGTTAGCGTATCTCAGACGTCTGATTGGCACTCCATCAGGAGACGGATGGCTCTCATTCCCTCTCAGATACGCTGCTAGTCTCACGTAAACATGCTTCTGACTTTCAGCATAAGGTCTGGTCCGCGTCGCAGCTTATTCTGGCCTCAAAACGCGTCAGACAGAAAGAGGCCAGGATAAATCACAACGAGGACTAGACCTTGTGCCAACAGTGACTGACATGTTAATTAAAAAACCACAGCTGCAATTAAAAGACTGGTCACTAGTTTTGGATACTTTGGTTAGGGCTGCATGATTTGGGCGAAAAATTCAAATTGCGAGCTTTTAAAATATTTACAATTTTACGACTATAAAATATATTATTCGTATTATTAGTAATATAAACAAATTACTATTTACTATGTAAAACTAACTGTTAAATTAAAAAAGTATATTAATTTTTATAAGAAAATATATATAATAATCTAATTTTATTTGAAGTGTAACTGTCTTTGAAATATTTATGGCTGCATGATTTGGGGAAATCTAGTTGCGATCTTTCTGATAATTGTGATTGTGATTACAATGCACAAATGTTTTACATATATCAATGATGATTTACCATACTAAGAAAAATAATAACACTTTTGACATTTTTAAAACGAGAAAATACTAGATAATATAATTTATTATTAAATATTAAACAAAAATAATATTATCATACTCTACTGTAAAATAAACTAAAATATTTATATTGTATTTAAGAAAAGTAATAATATATACTAACTAGTGCTGTCAATTGATAAAATAAGAAAAAAACGAATTAATCGCACATTTTTTCCTGAAATTAATCGCGATTAATCCCAAACAATACGAAATAATTTTATTGTTGTTTGTGTTGGGTGTGTGTGTCGCTTGTTCTTGTGTGGGTGGGCTGGTGGTTGTGGAACCCAAACGGTATTAGCTATACACTATATTAACTAATTACAATACTAATAGTGATGGCTCTTCATTTTTTAAATTGCAAACGTTTAACCAGAAACCATCTTTTAATGAAAACACTTAATTAGTAATTAATGATTATTATTATTTATCATGTTAAATGAACTTGCTAGAAGCTGCCATGTTCAGGGATGTAATTTCACTTCCACAAACTCTTCAAATTTACTTTACTTTTACACATACTTTTAAAGGATTAGTTCACCTCAAGCCATCCTAGACTTTCTTCTTTCTGATGAACACAGTCGGAGATATATTAATTAATATCCTGACGAATCCCAGTTTTATAATGGCGGTGAGTGACACCAATGAGTATGAACTTAGGAAACGGCTTCTATCCACATTCATCCATCATAAAAGTACTCCACATGGCTCCGGGGGTTTAATAAAGGCCTTCTGAAGCGAAGCGATGCATTTGTGTAAAAACAATCCACATTTAAACAAGTTATGAAGTAAAATATCTAGCTTCTGCCAGACAGCCTTCCGTATTCAAGTTACGAAAAAAACAGAACTGGCGTCACGTCAGTTACACTTTTTCCGTAAGTTAAATAGGGAAGGCGTAGGACGTAGCGTACGCTTTTTGAACTGGAAGAGTTTTACACTTACTTAAGTTGAATGCAGAATGCGGTTTGGCGGAAGCTAGATATTTTACTTCATAGCTTGTTATATATGGATATTTTTTTACACAAACGCATCACTTCGCATAAGAAGGCCTTTATTAACCCCCCTTAGCTGTGCGGATTAGGTTTATGATGGATGAATGTGATAAGCACTTCTACGCGTTCTACTTACTCGTTGTCCCTTCACATGCCATTATAAAGCTTGGATATTTATAATATATCTCTGATTGTTTCATCAGAAAGAAAAAGTCAAACACCTGAGGATGGCTTAGGGTGAGAAAGCTTTGGGTTAAGTTCGCTTTGAAAGTGAACTAAACCTTTAAGGGCCCACACTACACTAATACATTGAAATAATGCTTATCACACGTTTGTCATCATTGACAGTTATGAAGCAAATCAAGGAGTGAATTGCCAGAAACGGGTATCTTTTGGGCATGATTCAAGTTAAAAACACAATGACAAAAATATGTTATATTTAGTAAATCTTACTGAAAATAGATGATTAATACATTTACAGTGCCGCTTGAAAGTTTGTGAACCCCTTGCAGAATCTGAAAATGTGAATAATTTTAACAAAATAAGAGAGATCATATAAATTGCATGTTATTTTTTATTTAGTACTGTCCTGAGTAAGATATTTTACATAAAGGATGTTTACATTAAGTCCACAAGACAAAAAATAGCTGAATTTATTAAAAATGACCAAAAGTTAAAAAAAATTTAAAAAGGGATTAAATGATTCTTAATACTGTGTGTGGTTACCTGGATGATCTACGAATGTTTTTTTTTGTTTTGTGATGGTTGTTCTTGAGTTCCTTGTTTGTTCTGAACAGTTAAACTGTCTGCTGTTCTTCAGAAAAATCCTTCAGATCCCACAAATTCTTTGATTTTCCGGCATCTTTTGCATGTTTGAACCCTTTCCAGCAGTGACTGTATGATTTTGAGATCCATCTTTTCACACTGAGGACAATTGAGGGACTCAAACACAACTATTAAAGAAAGGTTCAAACATTCACTGATGCTCCAGAAGGAAACACGATGCATTAAAAACTTTTGAACAGGATGAAGAAGTCCAAATTTTTATTATTTTGTTTAAATATCAATTATTTTTATTTAGTACTGCTCTTCAGAAGCAAAAGAAGATACATGTTTTCCCGGAAGACAGATTAAATACAATTTACCTTGATCTTCAAATTCTCTTAATGCATCGTGTTTCCTTCTGGAGCATCAGTGAATGTTTAAACCTTTTTTTAATAGTTGTGTATGAGTCCCTCAGTTGTCCTCAGTGTGAAAAGATGGATCTCAAAATCATACAGTCACTGCTGGAAAGGGTTCAAATATGCAAAAGATGCTGGAAAACTGAAGAATTTGCAGGACCTGGAGGATTTTTCTGAAAAACAGAGCTCAGTTTAACTGTTCAGAACAAACAAAGAACTCATGAACAACCATCACAAAACAAAAAAAACAGTCGTAGATCATCCAGGTAACCACACACAGTATTAAGAACCAAAACTTTTGAAGGGGGTTATTTTAATAAATTCAGCTATTTTTTTGTCTTGTGGACTTAATGTAAACATCTTTTACATAAAATATCTTACACAGGACAGTACTAAATAAAAAATTACATGCATTTTGAATGATCTCTCTTATTTTGTTAAAATGTGTCACATTTTCACAGATTCTGCAAGGGATTCCCAAACTTTCGCATGGCACTGTATATATAGTGTGGGTTTTATTCTATAAGATTAAATTAGTTTTTTTTCTGCAGGACAGGATTTTCCCTCTATGGGTTTTCCTGCAGTTGGTGTACATTGTAAAAAAAACTCTGAATATCCATTTATGCCACACAACATGTAAGCAGTATATACCATTGGCTATTACCCACCAAAATGTACATTGTATGTATGTTTACTTTTGAGTTGAAAATATTAATGAAAAAAAAAAGTACAATTTCAGTCGCTGCGGGGCCCTATGCACAAGCTTTTACCCATCATTTAAAGGTGTTGATAATGTGAGTTTTTTGATGATTAGTTGTATGTTTGACCTCAATGATTGATTTGTGCTTATCATTTTTTGCAGGATTATCAGAAGTGAGACTTTTTCCCCACATAACACCAGCCCTCCTCACCTGGCCTTCATCCTCACCTTCTTTCTTTGTTCAACTTCTATCTTTGTTCTACTGTGTTATGTAAGTTTGTATTTTACCTGTTAATTTTTGCATGAATTGTTCACTGATTTTAATTTTTAATTATAAATTAATTAGTCGTGTTTAAAAACAGATTTTTATTGTTGCATTATGTCACTGTTATTTTAATTCTTACTTATAAATTGTTCTTTAATCTTGTTTTTTAAAACATTTTATTGTTGTATTATATGCTATTATTATTACTAATGTATTTTTCTGTGATTTTAATGATTAATTATAAATTGTTAATTAGTCGTGTTTTAAAACAGATTTTTATTGTTATATATCATTGTTTACTAATGTATTGTTTAAAAATTTTAAATAAATTGTTTTTGTGCAGTTAAAGCTTCAATTGTTCTTTTTCCTATTTCCCATCAAGTTGAAATAGCAATTTTACAGGTTTTCTACAAATTATAAAGGTTATACAGTAGCACTATAAAATAAATTAAATTAACATTTCATAACTGTATAATACTATACAGTATTATTAAAAATCAACAGTGTAATACTGTACTTTGACATGGTAAAAAAAATACAGTAAAATGTTGTAATAAATTTTACAGTAAGCTACACAGTACTGTAGTTAGTGTTACAGTAATTTTACTGTTGAATGAAATACAGCAACTACTGGATAATTGTTGCCAGTAAGTTACTGTTAATTTGACAATAATTTTTCACAGTTATCCTTTTCTGAATGTTGACTTGTAATCTTTGGACATATACAGCTGCAGCTGACTTTCCTGATGTAGGATCTTTAGAACCATCTGTGAAGATATGGAGCATTGAAGAGTAATTTTGATCTAGATATTGTTGAACAACAACCTCCTTAGATAACGTTTTCTCATTCTTAACCATATATTGTAGATGAAAATCTACTTGAGGCATAGGAAGCAACCAAGGAGGAATATTCGGTATTACAACAGAGGGACTAACTGAGATTTCTGTAATACCCAAAATCGTAGCATCTCTAGTTGCTGTCCAACCAAAATTTTGATTTTATTTTTCCCATATTCCAGCAATCCTTCAATATATCCTTTACTGGATGTAATTCTGAATGTCCTTTTACATTTATCCAATAATTCATAGTTAATTTCAATTTTCGTAAACTTATAGGCATTTCTCCCACCTCCACTTGTATGGCTGATATTGGAGAAGATCTGAAAGCTCCACTACATATTCTTAAAGATTGTGCCTGAACAGTTTCTACTTTTTTAATCAAGGATTTAGATCCATAAGTTATGCATCCATAATAAATTGCTAACCTAATCAGTGCACTATTATTTGTAAAGATTTCCTACTAGCTCCCCATTCTATTCCTGTTAAACATCGTAGTATATTATTACTTTTTTTGCGCTTGTCTACCAACTTCTGAATATGTATCTTAAAGGTCAACCTGGAATTCATCCATATTCCTAGATATATTATATATTTAACTTGTTCAAGTACTTGTCTGTATAACTTCACTTTTATTTCAGGGATATGATTCCTCTTCGTAAAACAGACTAGTTGAGTTTTAGTCACCGATATTCGAAAACTCCATTTGTTAGCCCATTTTTCCACTTCATTAACCGCTGATTGTTTGGCTCTTGTCACATGAGATACATTACGACTCCTTTTCCATATCGCTCCATCGTCAGCATGGAGAGATCTTCCTATATCTATTTTGACATTTTGGAACACATAATTTATCATGATATTAAACAATACTGGACTGCCCAGAAAGGCTTGGACAGCTCATAAGCATTTAGGGCAGAACTGCAAATATGGTTATGTGAATGGCTCTGTTAGAAATCAATCTGATTGAAGTAGAATTCTATTGGCTGTAAGGTTAATGTGGCCAATAGAGTGTGTAGAGTCGGATGTTGATTGGTTAACTAAATGCACTTACTTCCCTAGTAGTCTTGACTGCAACCTCAATTATTACAGAGGTCTTCAGAAATATGAGAAGTGATAAGGCCAAGAAATTATTTGATTTGTTTATTCAGAGTGATTTTGTTTAAACCCCTATTGTTTATGGTAGAATGAATGTATTTTATTGTATTTTTTATTTATTTCTTGTAGGCGTTGTTTTGTTTCTGAATGTCTCCGTTTGTGAGGACTTAAAGCTGTACTTATGTTAGCCTATTGTTTTGTTAATGTTGAAATGCAAAATAAAAAAACCCTCAATTATAAAATATGAAAAAAAATCATATAGAGAAAATATAAGATTTTTTATGATAAATTGCGATACCATTTTTGAAAACAAGTCACGTGTTTTTTAAATTATAGTTATATATGTATCGAGGTATATTTACAAACAAACAAGCGATATTTTGTCTGTATAATTTCTGGAAATTCTATCATGTTACAATCTTGTGCTTTGTACGTTCTTGTTTAAAAAAAGAAAAAATATTTTTAAAAGTATACACATTTTAAAATATTTATTGTATTTAAACATAGAATACGATTAATAATAATAATACACATTCTATATAATACATGGCAGTGACTGTAAATATAAGAACAAGTTGTAAATTACATTTATTTTCAGTAACAATACATTTCGCTCATGTTTCCTTCTCGTCTTTTTAGGGTGGGACCGTTATTTTAAAACATTTGCCAGTTGAATGAAATTACGCTCGACGAACGTAAATGTTGATTGGCTGCTTTG